>JAQIVE010001940.1:0-22019 GCA_034698285.1 Sminthurinus bimaculatus | reverse complement strand
ACATTAGTATTATATCGCGAAATGGCTATTGGGATGCAAGATCTAGGAGCTACTGGAGTCTTGATTTAATACTCGACTAGTTAGAGAAGTGAATTGGAAAATTTGCAATGTATTATCTTCCTCTCCCATATACATATTCTCTCTCTATAGCTTCGTTTCGTTTCCATTTTCATTCTCCACCTTCGATAGCCTTTGTCTTTATTTTTTTCTCTGGTTGTAATCAAAGGTTTTTATGTGCCCATTATCTCCCACTGCACAGTGAGTTTGTATAATGTACACATGAGCAACGGGATGGGTTGTTGCAACTGAATGAGTAGCTCACAACTTGTTTTTTCCATGAAAGCACATACGCCACCAACTATGAAGTTAATTTGCGTTCTGAGAGGAGTGGTTGATACCCAGTATTACTTGTAAGCATAATATGTATCCATACATATAAAATGTTGGTTTATATTCATCCGCTGGATATTTGAATGAGTTTTACAAGTGGCTGATGGTAATACAGTGGTGGTGTTCTAAAAGATTTCTTTGCCTACACATAATATAATGCTTGCATTTGGGGTTTTAAATATAAAACACATTCAATATGATTATATAATGTAGTCTAATGGAGACATATATAGAAATAGGATAACATTGGCCATATTTGAAATTATGCTCTTGGTATATGTACGCAATGAAGACAGGAGCTGTAGCTATACATATGTAATAAGTTCTATAGATGTACTTTTTTCTGCTCGGAATCTGTTTTCGGTTCACTACCATGAAACGGGAGTAAATTGAATATGTCATAGTACACTGTATTACATAGATCTATGCATGTTTTATAAGACCGTGAACATGAATTTAAGAGAGAGTGGGAGAGACAGGGTATATGTGTGTGTGTGTGTGTGTTTAGATGGTGTAAGGAATCAAGTGTCATTGCAGGGCTTCAAGCCATGTGTGGCTTCCACCACGTCCACAGGTCACAGGCAATGCAATAATGTCTAGTTAATGCAGTATAACTGAACAACTCTCTCATTTTATCTGCTCGTTCTTGCCTTACTCTTCAAAATCCAAGTGTATGCACATACCCGACCCGTTGCGTATGATGTGATGTGTGGAGGAGTCCAAATTTGTATGCTGCTTTGTTTTATGTATTTTATTACCACTGTTGCTATTGCTATAATATGTACGTATACATCCCTAAATTCATTCTAGTTGAATGTTTTACAATATCATACACATAGTGTTGGTCTTATATATAGTAGTAGCTCACTCTTCTCTTGATAAATTATATAAATAATACTTAGTATTTAACATTACAACGCAATACGTTGTATTTTAGAGGGTTGCTGAGAGTTAAACTAAGCGTAGGTACAGTCAAAGAGGGCAAAGACAGAGCCAGCGGCGGTATCAATTACAAAATATATTTCATGCATCATAGATAGGGAAAACTAGCAACTAACATGTACATATTATAGTTTTAGAAAAGAGAGCAAAGGATGAGAGGAAGCAGGCGGACGACGACGAAAATGACTGTGACTGTGGAGACCGACCAAAGTCATTTTCTCTAAACTGAAACATACGGTGCAATATATCATCAATATTACACATATATGTATAATACATGTTAACGTGTTTGAACAAAATGTACGTAGATGAATGTGGGCAACAGCATAAATAAAATTCTGTATCATAAATTGAAACTACAAATCAAAGTTCAAAGGTATGGGTTTTGGTTTTAGGTTCCTGTAAAGCCAAAGGTCCCAGTCGATTTATACACGTACGCTGAAAATGAGCTGTGCGGTCTGTAAGCTCTGTGTTGGAGTTTTCAATCTATTGACAAAAAACGATGGTTTATTATCTATAGATAGGGTTTATTGTTGTTTTCATACTGTATTAAATTGCCGAGTCTTGGAGTTGGATATCCATTGTTTGTTTGTTGCTATTATTTAAAATTTGAAACATATCGAACGATCTTTGAGAGCACCGTATTGATGAAAACCACTTTTTGCATGTCCTTGTACCTCAAGTCAAGAACTTTTCTATCCATGAATTTCCTCGTAGTCCTAGCTTAAATCGAAGTAATCGTATTCTAAAAAATTAATTTACATTTAAACTTTTTATGTAAAAAAGCATACAGGGCGGGAAACATCCAAGTTAATTTCCTCAGCAATGAAAGTTTACCAATAGAGTGTTGTTCTCATAGACGGCTCGACATAATATGTTGTGCGAGGAATATAATATAACATTTTGATGGATGTCGTGAAAATTTTCTGGTGCATTATGCGAATGCCTCCCAATTTACAAAGATGATTGGTTGACATTTGACAAAATGTTTTCTATATAATCCACAACAAAGTTTGTGTCATTCGATATTAACGTGTTATGAAAACCAAAAGTGTTCATTTCAACCCTTGGAAACGCTATAGTCCAGATCATTTCTCTCTTCCAACCTGTAATTCGTGGCAATAGTGGATATTGTGTCCAACAAATCTACCACAACTTGTTGTTATGTTGAATGTTGAGCCCACTACTTACATGTAATATGTACAAATTCACATTGTAATGATAACCAAAAACACACGTGACGACGTGAATTACACATGATTCAACAGAAATGAACCTCAGTGTTTGTCCACTCTCTTTGTCGGTCTCAGTGCCTTGCTGTCTTGTGTGTTCTTTTCCTAGCGTTACGCTCGCTCGTTGTTTCATGTGTGTATGCAGGACTTTTATCAGAGAAAATGTTCTTAGATAGGGAATATCTGCTATCTGCTTGTTCCATACAGCCTTTGGTCTTTACCTGCCTGTTGGAACCTTGTCTTCATTCTCCAGATTTTTGCTGCATATTCTACTTTGATTTTCATGCATACATGCATATACAGAATACGTACACGCATACACATGAAAGGGCACGTAAACGGTGTATATGTGTACACAATTTAGCCCATCCTATGCACTCAACTCATTCTTTGAACGTACGTGAATTCACGCAATATTGAGTCGAGTGGGCGTTTTATTTCTTTGCCAATCAACCAAAATTCCGATGCTCGGATGTTACTGCATGCGATGCCATACGATAGGATAGGATGCGATATTATACGGTGCAATGCAACGTGTGTGCGGAGCAATACGCTTCCTCTCAACTCATCTCATATCCTCTCGTCTCATCTCCTTAATCTCATCTCTCCTCATCTGATCTCATCAACTCTCGGCAATATGTACTTGCAAATATTATATATAATTTATGAATCTGTCTCTTGTGATGAACCAGAGAATTTCCCTACCAATAAACATCAGTTTAGCTGACGAGAGGGAAAATTTCGAGTGTGAGCAATCTTTTTTGCTATGCAGGCAACAAAGGAACGAGTATAGGAGTTGAAACCAACGTACTCGTCATCCCACTGACTATGTACTATGTACATTGTACATTATACATACACACGTTGTGTACTTAACTTTTCATCTCCACTGTAGACTGTAGTCTATATGCCACAATGCTGCTGGTAAACTTGAGTTGTACTTTGTATTTTGTATAGAGTTGAGTTGAGTGTAAACCAAACGAAATAGGACGAGGAAACCAAAGCAAGAAGCAAATCAAATTTCTAGGTGTACATTTTATACTTGTGTGTGAATCCATAAGTGTACACATTTTAAATTATTTAATATGATACAATAAGGTATGTGTGTGTATAGTAGTAGTCAACTCTTGAGCTCCTCTTCTTTCACTGTTAGGAAATACAATATTAGATGATCCTCCACATAGGAAATTCATATTGGTTTCCTTTCTGGTTGCAATATAATATTCACCACATAGCCTGAGATTCAGCATGTGTCTGAAATCTGATGGAATCTGGAGCAAAATACGTATGCTCGGGGAATAGTTGGAAAAGTAAACTCTGGCTGTGCTCATTTGTTTTAGAACCTCCTATAATAACATTAAATTATACATTGTGTATATGTATTATGCATGTATTAGCATGTACGTTCATATGTGTGTGGATAGGCAGATGATACGTTGATGAAAGGGAAGGAGAGGAGGAAAGATGAGAGTGAAAAGTATAAAGATATTAGTATAGTTTTATGACAATGAATTCACAAAAGTGAGGAGAGATGAGGAGGGGAGTAACTACCAACTTTTTACTACTCAAGTCAGATTAAACTGGGAAAGATATTAAGCAAAGATGAACGTAAAAGCCCGCAGAGGGTCTTCGTCTTGGTCCTCCTCACATTGCTCTATGCCACACTTTTCTCTCAAAACAGAGCGAAAGAAAGAGAGAGTGCTGATATGATTGTATGTAAGTGAGTACACCACGGTACTGTGCTACACAAACAGAGAGTGTTCAGGTTCATCTACGTATGTACGTATGTATGTGTTCCAGTGAATTGAGTCTTTTCAATGAAAGGAGCAATATGTTCACCAAGTACGTATGTAAATCTTCTTCTTTATCTCCCTCATATTATACTATACTCTTGATACGTGTTTCGTATATATTTACACAGCGATGGAGAGGAAGGGAGAAGAAGAAGAGAGAGAGAAAGATAGCGTAAGCGGGATGATGGGGCACAATATGGAGGTTGAAAGCACCATTGGGATGGTAATAATTCGTTTGGAATATTTGTTCATTTGTTTACTTGCAGGGCATCATTACTTATGGACAAATATACGATACAACGTCATTTCATTTCAAGTAGGCGAGCACAAGAGAGAGAAAAAGAGAGGAAGAAAGAGAGAACTTCTCAAATTATAGGCCTCCGAGTCCAAAAGTGTTGTTCTTTGTACACATCTCATGTATGACTGTAAGTATGGCTGTATATCCAATATGTATGCTGGCATTTATATATCTATGTATAAATATAGGGGTATACATACATGCGCGGATGACGGAGGTCTACGTCTAGGTAGGCATAGCTTTAACCTTCTATATATACTGTATTATTCATTTATTACTACTTTACAATACAACTCGGATCCTTTCGCTATGTAAAGAAATCGAATTCGTCTTGACTGTCTTGAGGAGAGCAAGAAGTAAGAAGTAATGGAATGGGTCCGACCTTCCTTACAAACTTCCAAGCTCCTAGTTCATAGCTTGCTGTGGATAAACACAAACGCAGGGTTTTTCATGAGAGAAGAAGGTCCAATGCAGGTTCCTCGATTGGATGTGTGTATTTTGTGTCCGACTGGGGTTAAACACTGGATCCACAGTGATGCAATAATAATGGAGTGCCTTACTTGTTTCCATCCACTTTATACAAAAACAAGTCGGCAAGTGGGAATGAAATGCTATAGTTTTCCATGACTCCACATAATACATTGCTGTACATTCGCATTCTCTTCATCTCTCTTTCTCTTTCTACTCCTCGAGTCGGCGGCATCCGCTGAACAAACCAGAGCCTAGCAGGAGAATGAGCAAAAGCATCTTGCCATATTACAACCTACAAACGCTGCGAGGGTTATGAGCTTTTGATAAAATTTCAACTTTGAGTGCCATCCCTTTTCTCCTACGTCCAGCAAGCAAGCAAAGGCGACGAGGAAAATAACAAGTAAAAACGGAGGGCAGTGAGTGTAGCTCGAGAAGCTCTATTAGATGTACAGCAAAAAGTCAAAGTGTAAAAAATAGTTTATTGATACAAATACATATTTTAGTATTTTCTCCGAGTTCCGGACGCACCACGGATATGAATGTCGGTCAATATGTTCATAGCTGGCTCATATATAGCCTGATATTTTGTGCAATATTCCTATACTTTTTAAAGTGGTGTTTGTGCTGGTCAAGATCATAGAGAAGTAGCGTAATTTCCAAAGCAGTGGAAACTGTAGGGACACATATTAGGAGAAGGGATGGCTTACGCCCTCTCAAAACAAAGTGGATGGTGTACATATACATACTGTAAAAACGCATTAAAATTTGGATTTGGAGCGTTAAACTTTGGCTGAAAAAATGGCAGTTTTAGTCCAGGACATGTGCTGCTTTAAAATTTAAAATCCTCGGATGCATCAGGAATAACGCCTTTTCATAACTCTAAAAGAGCCAATCTGCTTTTGCAGAATGTGGTTTGCAATATTTCGCATGGTCACTCTCCATGTCGATATAGTATAATCATTATATAAAAGAGCGCTAAAATTCTCTCAATTTTCGAGAATCGTACAGTTTCGGAACTCCGAACCGGCCAAAAACGTATGCATAACGATTGCCTCTTTTCGCCTCAAGCGGAAAACATGAATTATTTACGTGTTACTAAACCTGAGTTGGTTTTGGAGTTTTGTATTCTATAAGTATAATATGCCGTGTATGTATACAAAACAAGTTAAATAATATAACTTTAACCATATTGCACGATATTATATATGCGGAACAATAGTTGTAGTTTAGTTGGCTAGTGGTAGTGGTGGTGGTTGTAAAGTTGGGAGCTGTGAGCGTCTCGCGGGAGTTTAATGCTCCACGCTCTACTCTCGACCTTTGTATAATGATGTTTGTTTGTGCATGTGAATGTGTTGTTCACTCGTTCCAACTTGGATTGTATATGTACTCGCAACTTTTGCTTCCTCTCGAGCTTCTATCATCTACCACGACCTCCCACTTCTATCGCCGGCAACTGGTAGAACTATGCAAATACAAATACTAAGATACGCTCCTGGAAAATGACTGGATATTTGAAAGAGGCAAATATCGCGACTGTATAAAAACATACATAATACATGATATTCTAATAATACTGTGAACAGGAGAGAATAAGTCTCTGAGAGTTTTGCTCGACAATGGACAAGTTTTAATTGACGTGAAAGACAAGTAACATTGGTAGTTGGATCCTGGTAGTGATGACGATGATGGAAATGGGGGAGAGATACATTGAAAGAGGCGAGCTCGAGAGAGTGAGTGAGAACGAGGAATCATTACGGCTTTGCATAGGGCTGGATGAATTTGTTTAAAGATAATGTGACACGAGACGAAACTTTCGTCGCGTCCCAGCATGAACAACTTGCATAAACTCAAATCCAAATTCATATCAATATACATATACAATAGCTACGCTCATCAGTTTGTCCATAGAAATCTAAATCATAATAATAATAATAATAATTTTATTATTATAATGATGATGATGATAGTGCAGGAGTTTGGCAGTCATGTGTATGTGTGTGTGTGTGCGTTTGGAGTGTTGGAAAGGGCCAAAGTATTACGTTTACCGACGTAATTTTCGAATTTAATACGAATGAAGCATAGGTTGTTATTATTGTTATTATTATTATATGGTGTGTGATGTGTTGGCTGTCTCTATGGGTTTTTTTCTTTTCATTCATTCTTTCCTCTGATTTCTGCTCATCGAGAGACAAATGTGAGTACATGCTAACGTCGAGTAGAATATAACTGACAGGAGACATGAACCTGATGATGACGACGAGAGCGAGAAGTTTCAAAGGACAAGTACATTAATTGGATTAAAAGCTTCTTTTCGTTCCTATATGCATGTTAATACTTTTTTCTCCACATGTTCATTTGTTACAAATGAACAGTGCGGATTGGAAACCTGTCTTGGCAAATGTGATTTGGACGGAGGGAATTTATATATATCGATGAATTCATATGAATTTATACATGTGTAATGTGTACATAGCTACCCATGTCATCATTATTATTATTACATATTTCGAAGCGATAGAGAGCAGAACACAGAGTGTAGTTATGTAAAAAACAATATACAGTAGAGCTTAGCGTGTTTAGTGTTTAGCTGACTGGTTGTGTTGTGTGCACAGCTAAATTATCTGTTTGCCTCTTCACATGTCTCGTCCTTTCCATTTCTCTCGTTGGTCCTCTGTATCGCACTTTCATGTGTAGGTACATGTAGAAAATGCTCATGTAGACTTTTAGCAGAACTGCAGAAAGTAGAAATCTGAATCGTCATCATCATATAATAATAAAAAACATGTGATATAGAGAGAAAACAACAAAATGTTCCTCAGAAAAAGTTATTGTAAATTTCGAGTCGACTATGTGTAGACTCGATCTTCAAGTGTGTACAGTTGTTCAGTTGTTGTAAAGCTCCATAAACAATCTGCAGTTCAAATCAAAGTTAGTTTACTTGCTTGCTGGGTTACAGTTTGCCAGCTACAGATATCAACTTTATCTCTGTCATCATCTAACATGAGACAATAAAATACAATTTGTGGACATGGACAAACAAATATATCGAGAATATATACATACTATTTTTTTGTAATATATAATAAAGCGTGTAATAATAAAAGGGTAGCATTGTAAATACTATATTATTATTGCCATTTATCATTAAAAGGATTTTGGATTGCGAGCAAAAACCCAAAACAAAAAACACGAGGAAACGAGAGAAAGTTTGTAGACGGCATAATAACTCTAACTGTAAACAAATTTTTCGACTATAATTGTCAATGCATGTTTGCAGAGAGTTGTGTAATATACGTTACTCACTACTCACAGATTAGTACATAGTAAGTACATACAGTCTAGATATTATATCTGTACTCGTACTTGTGTCTGTTACATCTAAAATTTATGTATATCGAGACCGTATCGAAAATCCGTAAGGCACTTGATGAATTATTCTTAGTATTAACTGCTGTTACTGTTACTGGAGTTGTAATAATGACGGTAACGATGTCACTGTGAGCATTTTATACTTTTCAACATTTCCAAGTTTATAGGAGAGACAGAACCTTTACTATGTTTGCTTCTAACATTATGATCTGAAATCTAAAGAGTCAGCAGATTCTAAAGACACAGAGAGGGAGAGAGAGAGAATGAGTGAGTGAGTTAAAGGTTTTCTCCGTTTCTCTCATTCTATAGTTCTTATAAGAATATCGTCTTCTTTTATTTGTCGTCATCATCGTCGTCGAAGGTCTTGATTCTTGAGTCTTCCTTGCTGACGATACAAATGATCCTCATAAATTCGTTATGTTTCTCTCAAGTGCATCCAAGTCCTTTGTCCTTTCGGAATTCATGCATTAATTCCCTTCATTCTGATATTGCCAAGTTTCAACTCAACTTTGCTCGCTCCTTGTCACAGTATTACAAGGAGTAGTTTGTTTGCGCTGCTTTGGTTTGGTTTCGGTTGGGGCATCCATTCCCGCTGTATACCATTCCATTCCCAAACTATTCAGCTTCGATTTGGGATTATATGCAAGAATTCTGAGCTTAGACTCTGAGTGTTGAGTAATTCAGAGTTGGATAAAAGAAGAAGAGGGACAGGGAAAACATGAAAACTCAGCTTATAGCGACATAAAATCAAGTTGAATGAATGTAAGTATACCGCATGGTTACGAAAAATCCAGCTCTATTATCTATGGAATAACGGTTTGTTTCCATGGAGAAGGACTTGATCTATCTTGATCACCCGGTACATTTCTTTCGCAGTCGAATGCCTACATCTTTTCCCTTGTTTCAATAATGCAGAGTGAGCGAATGTCAAAAGGAAAGTCAAGTTTAGACGACGAAAGCGTCAATGACAATGGTCGACTAGCTAGAAATCTAAGGGGACGGCGATCTAACTGCGTGAATGAAACAGAGGCAGAGAGAGAGAGAAGAGAGCAAAAACAAGACCAAATCGACTCGAGACCAACAACATTCACTTTTATCTGTAATCTAAACTGTACTTGTCTACCGAGTCTTTTAAAGTGGTTTAGTCTCCTCATAATAATGACAATAATAATAGCCAGGGTGGTGGTAATACTAGAAGAAACTCCAAGTTGGGGAAATATCCGAGAAAGATAGGGTAGAGTAGAAGAGAGTTTTCAGGCACTCACTCAGCCAGTCACAAACAGTGAATAGAGCAGAGCTTTGTTTTCAAGTTTGTATATACATGGAGTATTTTAGATATAGGCAGAGAGTAGGATTTCGTAGAATGGGAATGGTGAAGGAGCAAATTACTATGGGCCTCCACGCTACAACCGACAGCAGAAAGAGTTTGAGTGAGTTTTGGAGGAGTAGGGAGTAAAGGAGACCCAAGATGACTAATAAATTGCTTAGTAGAAACACAGCCACAGTCACTACTACATTACATTACATTACATGACAGTATATTACATTAGCTTGCATTGTGTAGAAAGACAGAGGGCTGGAGATAGATTTGGAGAGAGATGTGATGGATGTAGGCGTGAATGAGTCGAATTTATATAGATAGCTAAATAGGTCCACATACATAATACAAATATCTACATACATGCATACATGCGTGCGTAACAGTATGACACGCCATTATATATTTTCTTCCATACGGTGATAGGGAAAGAGAATTATGAAATATCTACCTATAGATCGAAAGCAGCAGTACAGGCACTACACATGAAGAAGTTGAAGGAGGAGAAGGAAAAGTGTAGGAAATCTAAAGGAAATGTCTCTTTTGATCTCTCGTTCGTATCAAATAGTTGCAAGAAGTATCTTCTTGCTCTTAATGATCGCTTCATAGCTCATTCCCTCCTGAGTTTTTCTGCTTCTTCCTTCTTCTTCTTCTGCTGCTGCGTCCAAGTAAATATAATATACAAACTAATCATAATGATATCAAAGTCTCTTCTGTTTCTCTTAAAACTCAACCTCAAAGCAAAGCAAAGAAAACGAGAGCACAACCAAGTCGAAACAACAAACATGAGAAACGCATCGGTATGTGATGCTGATATGTGATGTAGATGTAACCCTAATGCTACGTGAAGTGAACGTTGTTTGTTGTTTCGATGATATAATATCATCGAATTATGTGTACACTGTACACTTATGCATATAGATTCATTTAAGTCTCCACTCTCGACCGCACTTTTTGAAGATTTTATGATTGGTATTTAACGTGGAGTAATATTTGGCTATAATAAATTACCGTAGAATCAGAGCCAAGGGAAGTGAAAGAGCAAAGACGTTGCCTCCAGTGAGGGCAGAGCGGGGAGAACGAGGGAGAGAGACAGAGACAGAGGAGCAAATGAAAAAATTGCCATGACTCAATCAAATCAAAATGGTGCTTGGGGCAAAAGAGAAGTAACTACACTTCACTTCATTTCGTTATACAACTATGTATACTACATAATATCAGTATGCATACACAGTCCGTCTCTATGGATATTAGCAAAGTCTTAATGGTGATACTTCCACAACTTGTTACATATTTAATGATGCTCCTCCACTCCATTTAAAATCGAAATCCAAAGCATTTGTATGTTGGAATTAGGGATAGATACTATAATATTCATTTTATATCGACGTTATAGATTTGACGTCCTTCATGCCCTTTTCCTCCAAAGTCTAAAGGCCTTGGCTTCTCTGACTTTTGTTTTTGCTCTGCCCAATACAGTTTAAACACGTCTATTGTCATTATCACAACTTATGTAAGTTATGCATCGATATCTATTTGGTTGTTTGGCTTTGTTTGGTTGGCGGATGCGTCCGTTTCACAACAAGCGAACATAATATGTGGATGGTAACTGACTCGTGGGGTTGAAGTTCAATGTTCAATCCATAATTTGCTTGGTAATATATTGCACTCGGTAGTGGGGAAAAGGCACAGAGTGAAATATCTACAACAAACACACACACAGCCTGTCATTACTCATTAAGACTCTTTGCGTCTCAAACCAATAAGAATACCAACTTGTGTGTGTTTGTGATGGAGATATGGAGAAGAAAAAAGTGAGGCTTCCTTCTGCCCATTTGTTTGTCGACTAATAGACTTGGACCATTGCTTCTCCGGCGATTATCATATAAGTTGTTACTTTCTCCCTGTTGATGTTTGTTCAATGTTTCCAATTCATCTCTCTCCACCAAAATCCATAGAACAAACTTGATCGTTTACTCTTGCCTTGTTCCTCCTTTTATTCTCAGTCTGTTCTACCTAAGACAAGGATGCCTGTTTTTCTACTGTTTGCCCAAGTTTGCCAGCGAGCCTACCTCTTGTCGTTTCTATATACATTAATCTTACTTTTCGAATTTTTAAAACCATAATTTGAAGAGCAATACAAATACTGAAATAATTTGGCTATCTAGTTGACAAACTCGATGCATGTAACAAAACTTAAACTATAGTTACGGGAGAAATATTCTGATCATTTCTTTTTAAAGTAAATGATATTCATTCGTCTGTACGTAGTGTATTTCATGATGGTGCTCGGACTTGTTACACTTTTGTTTGTAAATATATATATTCGCTCACTGCACTTTGGAATTAACATGCATTTAGTTTGGGATTTCGATTTGGCTTGAAGCCGCACCTTTTATGTGAACTCATTCATTTAATGATTTCAACACAAATGATCATTTTAGATTTTTTTCCATTCAGCTATAGCTTCCATGCCTTCTTTTGCTTTTTCTTGGTAAATATCATCATGCTGTAGTTCTAAAGTTCTACTTGTAGTTAGTTGTTTAATATTTTTTATTGTGGCCAAAGATGTGGAAGAAGACTAACACGAAGACGGAGAAGATGATGGTACATTCCAAATAAATACAATTTAATGTTTGGTTGAAGGACTGTCTGTAAATGTACAGTCGTTTCATTAGTCTACTCACATTACAATTTAAAAATGTATGAAAAATACCAAGAGGGTTGTTATTACACTGCCTCCAGTCCTCCACTTCACTTGGAAATCCATCCCACAAATCTCTGTACATATGTCTGTGTTTCTTTTTTGTGTGTACGCAAGCATATATGTATCATGATTATTTCATCGGCCTCTCTCTCTCTCTCACTCTCTCTTGCTCCTTCGATTGCATGTGAAAAATCTGTAACAAAACAAAAAAACAACAAGAGCAACTACTGTAAACTCAAAAGTACCAAAAACACAGAGGAAAAAGATGAAATTGATGGTGATGCTGATGAAAGTCGAAAGAGAAAAAAGAAGATTTTGTCGATTTGTGCGTATGTCTGTATATTGTGTGTGTGTGTGTGTGTTTATGTGGAACTGACGGACTGAGAAAATATTATGCCATGCATTCAAAAATCTTGTATATGTCAAAAAATTCAGTGGATGGACCGGAGGGGGGAATTGGGAAAAGAAAAGGGCTGGAGAAGAAGACGAAGAGTTTGGAATGTAGTGCGATGTATGTGTAAAAATGTAGCACGATGTGGAAGTCTGATGTGAGGCAATCGAACGGCATGCATGCAATCGAATTCAATATAAAATGCAATTGCTCTCCTCTCCATGAACACAATCCACACACAAACACATCCTCACAAAGACAAGGTTTATTCAGCAATCCAGTTTCTTTCCAAGTAATAATTATTCCAAATTAGGTGACTCAAATGAGAATGATGATGATAATGATTCGACTCTGTTCCGAGTCAAGGGAGAAGCTTCTTCTTGCACGAATCTGTAGAAAAAAGTGAACCAGAAACTGGTAGTAGTCGGGAGTCAGTCGTCGTCTTTTTTCTTTTTGCTTTCCATTCTTCTCGCTCTCCATCACTCAAATCAGAAATGTGTATCGAAACTTGGATGCAATTATTGTTATTATTATTGTGATCATTATTCAAGTATTATTGAAAAATGACTAGGAAAGTATTTGGACCGATGCATATATTTTCAAACTTCTTTTTCTTTTTCCTCCTTCTCATCTTTTTACTCAACTGTTATTATATGTAGAGACAGTATTACAAGTATACACGGTTAGAGACACGGAAATATCCAGAAAGATTATACTATAGAAGGACGGAAATATGTCAATAAGACTCAATGATAAGGTCTTACAAACTGACGATAGTCACTAAGAGAGATTTGGAAACCACATCACAAGGCATTGCTATATAGCTTACCTCGTAAAGCAATAGCATTATATTGTACTTTATTGGATAGCATTATC
This sequence comes from Sminthurinus bimaculatus, assembly GCA_034698285.1. Taxonomy (NCBI): domain Eukaryota; kingdom Metazoa; phylum Arthropoda; class Collembola; order Symphypleona; family Katiannidae; genus Sminthurinus; species Sminthurinus bimaculatus. The sequence continues at coordinate 8,232 of JAQIVE010001940.1, read as the reverse complement.
TCATATTATTGCGAAAGAAAAAAGCAATACATGGGACTTGGGCTATTGATTTAAATGCAGATCTACAAGTTTTTCCTATCGGATTTTTTCGCAGTATCCTAGTTGGCAAGAAGCCGATAAGAAGAGAGGAGGTTTTTTCAACCAGGGATTATCTTTATACTTTACTTTGGTTTGGCTTAGTTTGACCAGGCAGTTCAAGTAGTAGTAGTAGTAGAATGCAAGGTAATACCATTCCGTTCTATTCGATTCCAAACGTCTGTGCCATGCCATGAGCTAGAAAAAATATCGACAAAATTTGTGTATGTATTATTGATATAATTTTTGTGAGGAATATAATTTCGAGGAAGAGTTTGACTTTAGGCAGACCAAACCAATACCGAGTCAATGACTAAACAAACGGCTTGGCTTTGTTTCGATGTGACCAGACGAGAGGATAGGAGACCAGAGACTAGGTAGTACATATTATAATGCTATGCTAATGGTCATGGTGATGGCATAAAGTAACACTGAAGAAAAAGAAATAATTTCTGTGCATGTGAAAAGGTATAGGAAAACGCTCAGACTTTTTATTACATCGTACAACCACAACAACCACTACACGCTAACTTTTAACTTCGTCTTCTTCCAAGTTTTTCTTCTTAACCTGTTTCAGAAGCAAAACTAGTTGGGTCACTCCAACATGCACACATACATGAGAGAGAGAGAGAGAGAATGAGAAGTAAAGATGGAAATGCTAGCTGAAGCTACAGCACCATCATCATCTTCTACGACTCGATCTGATATGTATTCGTACTTGTACTTATAGTAGAGATTATCTCCAATATATCTGTACTCTGTATATTTATCTATATATTGGGTTACGGAGCTGCTTCTTCTCACTTCGCCTGATACAATACATGGGGCCTAGGAGATGGATGAAGCTCAAGAAGCTGCAGCTAAAGAGTCAACCAGCTTCTAGCTCCTCTATGTGTATGTATTTGTTAGATTACACCCCGAGATGTTCAGTCAGCTAATGTTGGACAATTTTTTCTTGACTTTGTGGCCCCTGGAGTCATTGCTTTTTCAACATTGCAACGCATTGCTCTCTCTCTCTCTCTCTCTCTCTTTCGTTCCAGACCTTCAGCATACATAAACACACACACACGTAGAACAGAGTATGTATCTGTAATCTATATTATGTGTTTGCTCAAAGTTGCTCTTCGGGTAAAACTCCTTCAATTACTTCTTCTTGGAGTTGTTCATCGTCTCCGCTTACTTGCAGTGCACTGCATTTATGTCGAAAGAAAGACGAGAGCAAGTCAAGAAACGAATGTAAACATCTGTGATGTGATGACCGTGTTGCATGCATGTCGTCCTTTCCTCTTCTTCTTCTGTTCGAGTTGGACTTTTCCAACTCTCTCAAAGTGGACTTTTTCGTCATGTATCTCCGATACTCTTTCTCTTTCTGTGTCTGCCTATCTTGAATCCGAATACAGCATAGAAGGAGTGAAATAGACATACATATACTTTGTATTTATATTATGTGGATACAAAATGTACATTGAAGCACATTGAAATGTACTTACTCAAAGAAACTTGCCTCACATTCAGAGAGTGTACACGAGAAGTCACAGTTAAAAGATTTTTCTCCCTTTTCCAAAGGCTCAAATTGCATTCTCCGACTTATCGTATCTCTCGCCTTGACTGACTTTTCGACTTGTTCTTTTTCTCGCTCCTACTTTTCGTCTTCATCTCCAAGTTGGGTCTGCTCGCTACTCCTACAGCAGACAATGCGAAGGACGAGTGTCTTACAAAACAACACCAACTAAAAGGAGGGAAAAGGAGGAAATAAAGTTGTCTCCAGCATCCCAAACTTACTGTGTGTATCCTCTATTTGGGATAGCGATGACGTTGTCTTCAAAATGAAACTTGAATGTACTATATATGTACATTAGATATGTTCTTTGTATTTTCTTTAAAACGGTGTTAGCGGTGCTTATTTAATCACTCGTCACTTTTACTGCTTTTTGTTGTCTTTTGTTGTGCTGGAGCTGGAATCATGGAAAACGGCCACAGTCAGCAGCCGACAAGACAAGACAGCCATTCAACTTTGAAGCTCGCATATACACAAAGAATTTTATATTTTCCATCATTTTATCCACATCTGTAAGCACGAAAATATTGTAGACACTAATATTACAAGAAAATTAATGTGCTGTTGTATTGTATAGGTAATAGAAAGGCATCAGGAAGGGATGAGATAGTGTGAGATAAGATAATACGAGATGAATATTCTTCTTGTTCTTTGTCTTTAAGTTAATTTAAGTGAGGTTTATGAAAGCAAAACTCAAATGTAGACATTGCATGTTGTACACTACAGGGCGACTTGTTTCGTTTTTATCTCTCTCTCTCTCTCCCTCTCTTTGTGTATACATTTTGTGTTGTTATTACGATGGCTGCGTACCGAATTAGGAGTTGTATGAAGGGAAGCAGAAGTAAGATAGACTGTATAATTATTAAAGCTCTAAATGATGAAATTTTTTACATGTTAATCCCTTTGTTCTATCCTGACGTTCTTCAGACAGTGTACAAGGAACACTTGACTCCTTCATTCTCCACTCGACTCGAGTCGACTCGGCATCCTACTCATCATCATGTGTATGGTGATCGCCTTTGCTTAGAAAAGGTGCGAGCTCACCAACGCGTGGAAGTACGTAAGGAAGGAAGGAAGGAAGATAGAGAACGTGTGTCTGTGTGTGTAAAAGAAAGCAAACGAGGGAATGAAAGTCGGTGATGTGAAAGTAAAGAGTTGGAAATTTTGACTCGGCTCAAGTGAGTTGAAGAAAAAGTTGAGGGATAAAGTCTTGTAGATTTGACTTAAGCCGTTTGTATTAGGATTGATCACAGCCGCCTATGGATAGTTGCTGAAGTTACACAGTGAGCGAGAGAGCGAGGTGAAGAGAAACGTATGTACGCCTACGTACATAAATGAAAGAGAAAATTTGTTTGTGAGTGTAGTTTCCATTTAACATTTGGAGTTTAGATACATTGACGCTCTTCTGTCGGCTTTCTTCTCTTTTTTCTTCTACTCTCTCTCTCTCTCTCTCTCTGTATCTTTTTCCTTCCTTTCTATCACTTCACCTCCATCCTGCACTCCTTTCTTCCCCTTCCTATTTTCCGCCTTTATTCTTCTTCCTCATTCGACAGTCAGTACAGCTCTACAAAGCAGTTACAGTTAGATACAGTTTGAATTTTGTAGCTGTAAAAAGAAAATGGTAAATTTGGCTCTTTCCATTTTTTTATCTGCTTTTGCGTGTGTAACTCTAGCAAATTTTTTCTCGGCTGCTGACTATGTTACGACCGTGATGATGATGATGATGATGATACACTATACATATTATATTTTTGTGCCTGGAATGAATTCACATCTCTCATAAATGTTTTGGTGCCGCCCATGACATAAGGAAAGGCAAAAGAGAAAATGAGATGAAAGAGAGCGAAGGGGAAAAGTATGTACGTTCGAGCCGAGTTTTGATTCAAATGCTTGCTTGCTTGCTTGTGTGAGTATAGGAGGAAGAAAAAGGAGAGGAAACGGGGAGATGGGAGCGAGAGAAAGAGACGAGCATAAGTAGTCCGTATGTATTCATACAGTAGTTGGGTGAGTAACTCATCGAGTAGCGATTCGTAGATTTTTTAACGAGATATATGTGGAGATGTGCTAAGAATGGAAATCGTAAAGATTTATCGGCTTTCTTAAACTTTTTTCTTTTTTCTCGTACATCTTCCTCTTCCTCTCCTTCGTCTTCTGTATTATTGGGTTAGATAAGTAAATGTGTAGTCGAGGGAGAGGAGCGAGAAAACGAGAAAGATAGTGAAGACAGACTTTTTTCAAACTCCTGATTACATTGAATTGATGCATGTTCATCTTCACATTCATAAAATGGGAGCACAGTTACTTTTCGTCAGTCTTTCGTGAGTTGCTCCGTATTTTGCCGTCTGTTCATGACTTTCCCCGCTACCTGTAGTTGGCCCACGTTGTGTAAGGCATGTCGAAACGGGGTCTACCTGTACATCAAAATGTTCTTTATTGTACTCTTATTCTTCTTCTACTTCTTTGTGTTCCGACACAGGAAAAATATGAAATTGTAGCTCAAAAATTACCCAAGAATGATATGGAAGAGAAAGTCGAGTTTTGTGCGACTGTGAGTTCACAAAGTCCGTGATAGAGAAAGAGAGAGAGAGAGAGCTAGGAGGCAGATGCTTATAATACTCTTATATTATATAATAGGAAAAAGTCATGGGATGGGAAATATCTTATGTACGGAGGCAGAGGCGAAAGGGAGGAGAACAAGTTGGGGAAATTAATTGAAAAATTGCAGATCTTGGAAGCATTTCCTTGGAACATTTCAAACATGATGTCTTGATTTGTACGTTTCCAAGTTCCTTTTATTGGTATTAGGGAGTTGGTGGTGCGTGGTTGGAATACAAGGTGGTTAATGAGAGTTATAAAATGGGCACTGGTAGCGGGCAATGGCCACGATCTGGAAATAAAGACTACCTTCTGCACAATTTGCTGAATCAATATCAACCTTTTATTGGAAATGGTACGATGCCTCCCTATGACCAACCATCCGTCTCTTTCTCTCACTCTCTTTCTCTCTTTGCCAACCAAGTTGGCTGGCTGGCTGGCTGACTCTTCTCCTTTCACTTTCAGCCTGAGAATGGGAGAAAACCTCATGACTTTCCTCCTGCTATGTCGGCGTATGTGAGTGTGTATATGTATGTGATTCTTATGCTCCCAACGCTCCCTTTTCAAACTCAACTTGTGTATTCCTCCGTGTCTGTCCGTCTCGGTGTCTGTGTCTGTCTGTATGTCTGTGTGTGTGTGTGTATGTGGTGTATGTATGTAAAAGGAGAGCCTCAGAGACAGAGTTCCAACTCACTTTTCCATTGCCCTCTATACATGTAGTTCTACCTTGGATGTATAGTCATATGTACGTAGATTCAAAACTTCCGACTTCCTTCTTCCTCCTGCTTTCTGTAAATGAGGATATAAATAGGACGGCTCTGCCTCTGTATGTGCAGCACCTACATGGTAGATACACACACACACACACACACACACACACAGGACACAGACACAGTTATAGGTGAACATGCTACGCTTTCAAATGGACTCACACAATATCTTCTTCTATTGGGGGAATGTCTGCTTATTGCTATTCCTATTCCTAGAGTTTCCTCTATACGTATTCTATAGATGGATGGAACAATGAACTGCGGACGAGATGGGAGCAGATAGAGCAGTGAATACTTCCTCTAGGCTCCATTCTTGCTAACCTTACATTCATAAAAAGATATGCCCTGCCATGCTGCTTCTCCATCTCCCTTTTGTGACATAACATAGGTAATTCCAAAGAGAGTTCGTTCCTTCCTTCGTATTTACCTTTTTGCCCAAAGCATTTTCAGTGCGAGAAGGCGAAAGAGGAGATAACACATGAAAGTCGACGTGGACATGGACACACGCACGTACATATTATACACATACATATACTTATGTACATGTATAAATGTATAATATGTATTTACGTATCTATTATCTATCCGTCTTTTGTGAGAGGGGAAGGAAAAGAGGAGGAGGATGAGGAGGAAGGATGCAAGAAAAATAAGTCGTGTCTTCTCTACATTTCGGAACTACAAAGTTTCCTTCCATGTATGTTTGTCTTCTAGCTCTATTACTATCTTTGTACCGCCACCGCCACCACTACTCCCGCCGTTATATATATATACCCACTACTCACTATCCAACATGCATCAAAAGATACGAGAGAGTTTGTTGTACGTGCAGCAGGCTCAGCTTCAGCATGGTCTTTTGATGTATAATGACAATTTTTACCATGCATGCCAATAATAATCATAACGATGATGAGACGGAATGATAACGATCATAATAATATTATTAGTAATGATGTAAATGAAAATTGAGCAAAAAATTGTATAGAATCCTCTTGTTTTTTTGCCATCCTACCATTTATCCAGTAAGGAATATAGTTGTGTCGCCCCTCCTTCCATTTCTACAATCTTCATTTAGCGTGTGCATTTTATTACACGAGAGAAATTGTCATTTTCTCAAAATTCCACACTTATTCTTGTGTACATGTGTGCTGATTGTCATCTTCAATCTGCAGTTGAGCACCATAAGAAAAAGATACTGTTTGTACATACATATCGCCAAAAATATTAAAAGCATCGCATTTTCACACTGCCAATCGTGTAGAGTATTATGCAAATTCATGTGCATGCTTGCGTATGGGAGTTAGTGAATAGTGCTTTTGATGTCGATCTCTCATGGAAATTCAAAAAATGCTTTTATCTTTGTATTTTCTAGTTGTGCATTGTGTATTCTATGTACGAATTTCTCTCTTGACTATATGGCTGAGAGGACTGATGCGTGCATATTTTAAGACGAGAGGGGAAGGCAGGAGAGGAAAAACTCATTGAGAATGAGTCATAATATTATATATACATACATTGTACATTGTAGGATATTGCTCAAAATTGTAAAGGCAAAAATCTAACATTGAACATGCACACACACACAAATGGATTTGTATAGAATTACATGTGTACGTACTTGTCGTGCCTCTTGTGACAATGGCTACACAATTGAAGAGGTCTGAGAAAAAAGAAAGAAATGTTTTGTTCTCGCTGTCGATTTTTTGCGGTTGAGAGGGTTCAAGTTGAAAAAAAGAGGGAAATTGAGAGGGAGAAACCGGTGACGTTTATGCAAGTTTTATGAAGGAGCTCTTGGTTGTTTGGAGGAGGAGCAGCAAGCAGGAGCAGACGGAATGGAATAGAATGGAGTAATAAGAGAGAAAGAGTGAGAGAGATAGAGAGAGAGAACAAGATAGAGTGGAGATCTATGTGGACATAAGTACCTGGCCGGGCCTCAATAGATAGATAATAAGACTACATCAACTTCTCCTTGGACCTCTCACATAACGAGCAATGCAAGGTGCAATTTACATTTGGACGTGGCTCGCATACTTTCGATTCCCTCACATAATGGGAACAAGAGTAAGAGTTGTCCGTGATTCCTCGAAAGAGAGGACGACGTGGACGACGCAGACTGTTTCAAATTCTCATGCTGACTGCAAACGCACAACTAAATGCTCATGAGCGGTGTCTATTGTATATATATATGTATATATATTATATATATTAACAGGCAAAACAGCACAGACACTCATAAATATACGCACGAACTTAATATCAAGCGGGGTGTAATATCTCTCCCGTTAAAATGCATGAAGGTTGAATTTAAATTAGTAAATTAAGCCCGTGAGCCAAATGGAGAAACAAAGAGAAAGAGGGACTCGACTCAACGCGCTACTGTGTGTGTTTGTGTGTACTTCTCCTTCCTCTTACTCTCGTCCTCCATGTTTATGTGGGCTATTTGGCCATCCTGTTTGTATTTGGATATGGATGTGAGAGTAGGAATGTGATTGCGAGTTTGCATTTGGAAAGGACTTTCTCTGGTTCACTCGTCTTTCCCTCACCACTCTGACTCTGACTCTCTGCCTTTTCCCCTCCGAAATTCACCTCAAGAATTATTCTCGATTAAAGAGTGGGAGACGAAGGACTGAGACTAGCTCTGTGATATGATAGATGCATGCATATTTTTCAACGTGGGTCGCATAATGGATGGGGAAATGGGCGACATGCACACATAATGCGACCAAGATGACAAAATATACAGAAGAAATATGTTCACATGAAATAAAATGGAAACCTGAGCACATCATACTTCCATATATCTATTACGGCATTGCCCTTTTACTATTATTACTACTGCTACTACTACTACTACCACTACCACCATTATTATTATTATTATTACTACTACTACCCATATTGGAATAATAACAAATAACAATGCATCGCTCCACCACCAACATCATGATCAATATATAGCAGGCGAATCTGGAGAGACAAGAAGAAGAAGAGAGTCAGGAGTAAAGTTTCATAGGGAGCACCTGCGGTGCATCAAGGAATTTTGAATTTTCGTTTAGCCTTCTCTACTCTTTTCTTTCCCTCGTCTTGGTTGTCTTGAGTCTTGAGGTAGTTGCTTCCAGTCCTCTGAATTTCAATTAGGAGTGCAGAATATGATGATGATGATGATGGTCTTGACGACGACGGCAATGATGATGACGATTCTATTTTCCTTGTACAAGATGAGCACAGAAAAAGAGA
>JAQIVE010001939.1:0-22022 GCA_034698285.1 Sminthurinus bimaculatus | reverse complement strand
GGACGTAAAAAGGGGGTTGCTCATACATGACGTCCATGTTGGGGGGGGGTCAAAAATGGCCGCCATCTTGAATTTTCAAAAATGGCCGCCATCTTGGATTTTCAAAAATGGCCGCCATCTTGAATTTTTTTCGCAATGTCATGAATTTATGCTGGCTCGCTCCCTCTTTAGGTACTCATGTACCCATGTTTATTTACAGTTCGTACGGTCGACATTTTTTGCTTCGAACCCGACTTTAACCATGATACTGCAGACTTTTGGGGGTACTCAAAGCGAGAAAAAGTTTGCAAAGTTTATCCTCTTTTTAGATTTGTAACGCAATTTGACCTATCATTAACCGTTCTTGACATATGACCAGAAATATAAACCAACTTCGAATCGAAAAGAAACTTGGTATTCGTACGATTTCACATTTTTGTTGATTCTCTTCTGTAAAAAATTAATTTTGAAAATCCGACTTCAGATCATAAAACTACAACTTAATACGCTTATAAATTACTAAGGCACAACATTGGAGATGGAGAATTGGCTTCACAGTAAGCTTCTAAAAATAACATGTCTCGCCCGTTCAAAAGCACTACAAAATCACTAGTAAGTCACAACAGAAAAAACATCTTAAAAAATTATAGGTTAAAATCCACGAATGCCTTGGTGATCCACAAACCGGTCACAGGTTTTACCCTCTTAATTGCGTACAGTTTACATAGTGTTTATGAAAACATCTCAAAAAATTGAGGATAGTAGGCAATACCATTTCAAGTGTAGTCTGTCCTTAAAGCAATCGTCTACCTTCAAAATTTTGACCTCAGTAGCGACCCACGCGAAGATACTCACATTACACTCTAAAACAATACCCCGTGGAGCCCTGAAAGGTTGATTGAAAAAAAAGCCCAACTCTAATGGTCTTTTTTTACATCATAGGTGATCGGATGAGACCATGTACAAAATTTCATCAAAGTCTCAAAACTAATTTTTTTTCAGAATGAAAGCTCATAGAGCTCCTTTATGATTTGCAAAGTAGGTACAAAAGAGCATTGTACTGTCTCTGTCAACCCTCTTTCTGCATCTTTCTCCTCAAACATACGTTTTATACCGTATATTCCGTCACCTTCTCATAAAATTCAGTCTTGTATTATACCAAAGTACCCTTGTATGGGGTACATGTTATATATACGCGTAAAGTATTATGTAGTATGTAGTATTGATAAAGAATGAATTATATCTATGTATATGCGGCTTATAAATAAGTGTTGGCGATTGATGCCGATTATACATATTCATATTCTGGTAATGACACATCATGCGCCTTCCATATTCTATACCTTGAACTTTGTCGGCTTTCTCTGTATGTCTCTCCTGCTGCAAAGAAAATCAGATTTGGAAATTTCCTTTTAAGTTTTTACGAGACAATGACTCATCTTGTTCTGTGTAATTTCCATGATTCATGGTGATAGGCCTTTGAATTTCGATTTCCGAGTTTTATACATAAAAGATCCTTGAGTTTAGTGGAATTATTAGTATGTAGTATAGTATTTAGTTATGTATGCTCTTAGCCTACAACTGCACACATTTGCAATACCGTATTTATAATAAATAGTACCTACTCTTAAATTGAAGTAAGATCAAGTAAGATCAAATGCACATTTACGTGCATCAGTTACTGTACTGTAAAAATGGTTACGTTGACTTCATTGTTGGGTTTAAAAACATGCATAGTAGCGTCATTGTAAAACGCTAATGTAAAATTATTTTATTTACTGTTTATAATTTATGGTTTATGATTTATAATCAAAATTATTAATCTGTAGCGTGTTAAAAAAGAACAAATAAATAAATTGATTTGTTGTTCAGTTGGTTGAGAGTAATATGGAGACAAAAGAAACGAATGATTGACTCCAAATAGGGAAAGAATGTATTGTACTAACGACATTGATAATAATATTATCGAAAAGATATAGACATTCAGGAGTTGTGAATCATTGGGAGTTAAATGTTATACATATTTGTTGGAGTATAAACTTGAGCTTATTATGTTACCATGATGCTATATTATTTTATACTATTCGATAAAATAGTAGCATGAAGCCGTCTACCATTATAGAGTTACAGTATTATAGATGGTGGACTTATGAGTTCGATGTGTCTACATATATGTATTCTCACAAGTATACATACATTTGTATGCGTCTCGTAAGAGTGCGATTCCGGGTCGTTGTTTCGAAAGGTCTTGTGTTTTCGTAGTTCGTCTCTTTCTCATATCTGCTTTTTTGCCGGGGTTTCTATTCTATTTCTGTAGTGTGTTTGAAGGAGAGTATTGCTCTACAGATTTCTTCTATAACTTTTATAATATAGTCGATACATAGATATAAAGTTGGATGTGTGGATGTGTGTCGCATTGTATGTAATTGAGGCTCCAGTTGATCGTTTATGGGTAGTAAGTTGTGCGAGGACGACGGCGACGAGACCCAGAGACCGAAAAATATAGCAAACCGAGAGAAAGAGCAGGATGAAGAGAAAAAGGCAAAGAGGAAAAGAGAAAGAGAGAGAGAGAGAGTGCGAGTGCTCACTCAGAATTCGCATGTGCAAAACGTGGCGAAACTCGGAGTAGCTAGACTTTTCTGCACACACCTACACCTATGCACATATGGGAGAAGCGTAAACTATTAAACTGTATAGCTGCAAATATACATATCAGGCAAAACATAGATATAGCCCACGGTGCACACCAATATAAAGCAACTCTAAAGAAAGTAGTTCTGTACGACGGTATGGCAAAGATCTTAAACAAGACGGAGTATATGGTTTACTAACTTGGTTTTTCATACTGTAGTAACCCATGGAAACATTTAAAGTACAGGATCCTGTTGATGTCTGTCAAAAATTCGAATACACAGAACTCTCATTATTTGAGTAATTTTAGGGACTAAAACATCACTTCTGATTTCCTCATTCACACAGTGCTGTAAATTTTAGTCAAATCATGAGCACTGTATTTTCGAATTTTCCATGTTACCGACCTTCACATTAAAATATGTTTTTGTTTCCATAGTTTGATGTAGAAAATCCAACTTAGTAACCTAGAAGCAGCTATCTTTTTAAGATAGCTGTCAAAAGACCTCTTTTGAACTTTCATTGTTGCTAACCCGCTTTAATGTGTATGTACATTTATGCTGATATATATTATATATAAATAAATTGGATGGATGCGATTACGGATGTAGATACAGTTATGGTTATATGTATCTATCAATGGTATGCCTACATGCTATGCGTGTAATCAGGTAGGTTATACCTATTTGCATACAGTACAGTCCCGATTTATTGAACCTTGATTCTATGATCGCCGATTTGATGAAGAAATCATTAAATCACGACCTACGTTTTTCTAAAGTGGCTGAATTTGAATGTCAAATATACAATATATTGTGGTATATTTGACATTTGTTATTGCAATACCAAATAATGAAACAACCTCGTCGATTATTATTATTGTCATAGTTAAACATGAACGCTGTGAGAAAATATTTAACATTTACCTTTTATTTTTTTAAACTATTGTCCAAATTCGACGCATTTTATATGAAATATTGTGACACAACTTTGATTTCTCAAAGTTTTTGATTCATCGAGGTTTTTGAGAGGGATATTTTTTCAAAACCCATGGTCTATTGTATGATACAATGTACATTGTACATATACTACATATATGTATACTGTTTTGGGAGATGCCAAACACAAGTTCGCAAAACTTTGGACGTTTAATTTGAACCCAAAGAGAGATAGCGTCAGGAGTAAGCAAGCAAAAAAAACATGGGAAAGAGAGAGGTAGATATAGATGATGATGATAATGTTATGTTCAGAGACAGATAGATGTGTAATGTGTATGGTGCGGCGTGTCTAGCGGTATACTCATATCTATAGTGGTTGCTAATGCACACTATATACAGTATACACGTAGTATGCATGTTATTCTCCGTTTCTGTATATGCACAATATGTTCGTATTGCTTACTTATGACTTGTGTATGTATTGCATGAAAACCATGGAAAAGCGAAACCTGCGTTTCACTAGAAAATTTCCATGCTATGGTACTTACACTAGGGTCTACTTTCTCTCTCTCACTCACTTACACTCTCTTTCTCTCTCGCTCTTTCTACTTCCACTGCCTTGACTTGCTTTCTCCGTTTCCTTGCTGCCCCTACCAAGACTGCTTTTACTTTGCTGGTTCTACCTAGTAGTGAAATGTCAGTCAGGTCGTGGCTGGGCAACGACAACGACGGCAAAGTAGAAGAAAGTGACTTTCTCCAAACTGTTTGTTGTTACTACTAGAATATTAGAGCTACCGTTATTATTATTAGCTTTGTTCTTTGTGAAATCTAGCAGTGTACAGAGAGAGATCCATAGAACAGGAGTTGTAAGATGTTCGTTTTTAAATTACTTTTCGAACTTCTCTTCAATCGGACATCTACGTAATTTCTACGAACGTTGTAAGAATTCAAAACCATGGGTTTCTTTATTTAATAAATTTAAGAAAAAAAACTTAGTTGTAATACAAAAAGATTTTTTCATTTGAAGTTTAAGGTAATAGCTGTGAAATTTTGGCGCATGTGATTCAAATACACTTCAAGGAAAGTGAAAAAATTAGTGATTGGTTCTAAACTATGATTTACCTGAAGTCCTTGATATAGGCTCTTGCTATGTGTTGCTGACTGGTCAAACTTTTTCCACTTAGAGAAAATGAATTTCAATCAAACTATTTTTTTCGATATAAACGTAAAAATCTCTATAAAATAACTACTTTTTTTACCCTTTTCATATTGCTATTTTTTCAAATAAAAGTCAAACATACACTTGATTTTGATTGCACTACGGTGTAACATGTACATCATTCGCATTATTAATACAGCTAACAGCAAGAGACAAGAGCTTGATATTAGTCTTATTACTAGCTATTATTATTGTTGCCAGTAGATTGTCTGGCTTGTACTTAAATTCGTCTGTTGTGCAATTATTTTCATATTTGATTTTTATTCGCAGGCGTACGGGCAGTTTTTATTCCATTGAACTCATGTGTCGAATGCTTCGCACAATCAGGTAAGAAATATTAATGACATTTAAAATTTCAAAGATTTCAAAAAATATACTAGTTTTTTCTAGTCGCTCCATGATAGTCTCTTGGAGTTTCCGCGTTAAAATTCGTACTGAACTGGATTTAAAATCTAGATAATCTGTGATATTTGGCGTTACTTTTTATACAAAAATAGACTTAGGCGGTACGAATAAATAAATAACACGTACACAGGTCCTCCTCTGTTATTCCATGGAATTGCGTTACTTGACAGTTGATGTCGTTTTCTTAAATTCTGAACCTTTTTTACTATAGCGGTTTGCGTATATACATAAGGCTATGACTAAATACGCTTGCTTTAATAACCGTTTGTCATACAAGGCGCAATGTCAAAATATTTATATTACAGCGACACATTCTGCTATAGTTCTCAATTTTCTATAGTTGCTATAGTTGTTACCGGAGAAACACACACACATGCAAAGGTAAAATATGAGCCATAGTACGTACGATGTACAATCTGTGCATGTGCATAACGTCTGGCAACTTGAAATCTGGTTTGGGTTTGACCGACTGCAAAAACTAAACTGGCGAATGTACCACCTTTACTCCAAAAAAATTCAAAATAAATGTGATCTACAACATTTATACTGGGATTATTGTGGAAATGCAATGACTTTGCCGTCTTAAATACAGTTGGGTTCCCTATCGCAAAGCGTAAACTCGAGACACGTTCACTTTATTTCTCAAGATAATTTCTCACTTTTTCAACATTTCAACCTTTATTTTGAACCCAGCCAGTTTTTTTGGCCGCAGGTTTGACATTTGTTATGAGTATGGATCCTCGAAGTTTTTTTTGATTCTTGAATAAATAAGAAATGCATTACAAGTAGTACGAGAAGAATTCAAAAATTTCAACATGACTCAAATGCCTAAAACAAGACGATTTTTGAGACTTTGGCTCAATTATACGCGAATTTTAAGGGACCTGAAGTACCACGATTCCACATTCAAACTACACATATCAGTGCTTTGAAAACACGTGAGTTTACTATGCCTGTAAAGGGGGTATTTAAAATACTCACTGTTTTGGTTTTTAAACACCGTCAAACCCAGTCCATAGTTTAAGCTACTCTAAGACGTTACTCTAAGCTCATATTCCATGTTTGCTTATGACATACTAGGTACTAGGTTAACAAGGTGTACAGTGTACAGTGCACAACTTATTTGCTGTGAATTACTTATGGAGCGTTAAAAGCTTTCTGGGGTCTTGCTCATTTTGAAATAAGAACTTGTGTGCAAACAAATGTATTGTCTGGTCAGAATCACTTTGTAATTTTGTTTTTATAACATTTTTACTCTATGCTGCTTTCTCCATAGTAAAATATGGAGAAAGCACAATAGAGTAAAAATGTTATAAAAAAGTAAACTATAAAATGATTTTGACAATGGATATACGTGAACTAAAAATACGCATTAGGGAACTTACAAACAAATTCATAAAATGCATATGAATTTTTAATTTGAAATTAATTTTCAAAAGTATATTATTTTTAACCTGTGTTTGATTTGATGCGTTTAGGTAAACAAAATGTTGGTTGCCATACCTGAAGCTCCTGAAACGACGACGACGGGCGTCACCACCACAACAATAACCGGAACTCCAATGACCGCGGGCGGTAGTGGTGGAGCTCGGGTAATGCTCGTTCCTTCGTCATCATTGTCATCCTTAATTGGAGTTGGTGGCCAAGATAAACTTCATTCACAGCATCCAGTCATGGCTCATCACAAGGCCAATGACTTGATTTATTCGACCAGTCATAATGTGATTCCTTCCAGTTCCAGTACTTCAGCAATTCATTCCAAATTTTCTGGTGAGTCAGAATCTTTTTTGTTATTTTTTAGTGAATGCATAGGAAAAAATAGCATCGCATTTATGTCAATTTAAAGCGCCGTCTTGAATAGTGCATAGTATTGGTCAAGTTTCATATTGCATTGTAAACATTATTATGTCATCATTGGCAACAGTTATTCACTATTCACTAGAGTTTTGTGAATAAGTTGCATAATATCCAACTCATCATTCCATCATATGCACGTGTACATAGAATAGAATTGGTCCAAAATTTGTAATGACATATCATAATATATGCTAAGGAAACCAAAATTGAAGGCCCCATTCCCATATATCAGATATCAGTGTCATATGGAAACAGTTGCCGATTATGAGAGAATGCTCAAGTAGAAGGGTTGTCCCCTTCGTTATTTTTGCGGATGATAACGATGGAGGATGAGTGAGGGGAGGGAGACTAAGAGGAAGGAGGATAAGAATGCCATAAAATACATGATAAGCTTTAAGCTTCAAAACATGAAAAGAGAGACAAAGCCAAGAGACATGATTATATTGGTTATCATAGGCAAGTTTTCTCTAATATCCATCGAATTTTTCCACTTTTGATAAAGTAGTCACGTCTCTTTCCTTTTTTTTTCTTCTTTTCTTTAAAACCACCATAAAAATAAATAGATAAATATTCCCTCTTGAACTTGAAAATTACGGCACAATCTCACGCTCCTTAACTATGTGACAATAAGAGTAATGTAATGTAATCTGTTTATAATAATACGGAGTAAAAGCATTGTCATATGTCTATATCAATTACTTATCGTTGTGTGTATATTACATATACTTATCGCCAGTTATTTCTTTGGTCCACATCAGTTCATTACACTCATATCAAACAAGTAGGCACATTTCCTACCTATTCAAATACGGTATCACACTTCGAACCTCGAATATGACGATCTCTATATACATATTTACTATTAAGTCTTGATTTCAGAACGGTACATGCAGTTGAGGAAAATGTATCGTTTGTAAATTGTAAACATGCTGCATAATATATGTATCATAATCGACTTAGATTTTGGAGTTGAGTACAACGTCAGTCGTTGTTCAATGTCATGCCTGTCAAACCATGTTACAATTATACTGCAGTATGTGCCATACTATACATGAACTTGGTATTTAAATAGAATGCCAATCGCAATTGTGTTTTTGTTTTTGTTTGTATTCTTTCATGCTGTGTGTACGTGTACTCTATATTTTAAGATAATAAAAATCCTGGAATCAAACGTACGTTAGAGGGATGTAAAATGCTATTCAATATCTTTTGTTTCAACAATGACATCCGTCATGTCAAAATAGTTTACGGGGTGGAAGTATAAACTATTTCCACAGCTACTTTCTGTTTTATATAAACGTTTTTTTAAACGTGTGTAGAAACAAGTCTTCATTTATAATTTTCAATGTCATTAAAATTTTCGATTTGTTTTAGCCATTTCGGTGGGGACGTATGTGAGAAAAATAAGACTCTTAAAGAAATATCCGGGAAAATGTTTCCAAAACTCAGACGTTTTTCCATTCCGCCTTTTCATTCGAAATTTTGGAAGTAAGAGATGCAAAATAAGTTTCATTAGAGTTTCATCAAAAATATCATTCATTGCAACGCAAAAAAATATAATTTATTTGCGCTGCAATGAATGATATTTATTCTTACGTATATGTGTTTACTGTACTTGGTCGGACGTAACCATCAATGGGTAGTTTTTGTAGCGTTTATTTCTATAAAAAGTAACTTGTATAGATTGCTTTTAAAGAATTTTCTTTTTTTTATTAATAATTAGATAATAATTAGATCATTTAAATTTAAGGGCGAATTAAAGGTAGTAAATATTTTGGAAACAGCGTTCTGCCGATGGTTTTTTCATAAACTGTTTCTACGTCGAAATGGCTAAAATATTTTTTGTAAAAATAATCTATTTCAAAACGATAAATGAAAAGGAAGTGATACAAGGTGTATCCATGTACATACATGTATGTTATGAAATCGTTTTAAAAGTGTGCATTTAAAAAATCACACCCTGTACATACAAGCATACATGCATACAAATTGATATAGCTTCCAGCATATCATACGTTTTGTGCAATTAGCGTGAAGTTTGTACTGAAACTTGATGGTACAGCCTTATTGCATTATAATGTCATTTTTCTTATTTACTACGGAATCGTGTGGTGTATTATACCCATGCATCAGATGCATATATACATAGTTATGTAAGTACATCTTCCGTATAAAATCAGGATTCAGGTTTGGCTGCTACATAATAGTAGTCATCCGAAAAAGAAAGCAGCATGAATATTTTGAACTAAAATTAGAACTCTACTACATAATATTTGTGTTTCTGTTTATCGTATTAAAATTGTAGAGAATATTATGAAATTATGAATTACAGAGTAATAAATATGTGCCTACTCTTAAAGTATTGTTATGTTATCAAAATGTGCGGAAATTCGACCAAAATGGCGTCAAATCCGATCGAAATCCCATCACTTTGTCATGGGACTTCCATCATGACACAAATGTTTATAATTATTTGTTGACATGACATAGGGATTCCGATGACATTTGATATCAATGTGATGGGACGGTCATGGGATTATGACAGGATTTTGGTCGAATTTCTGATCAGACATGCTCCATGGGATATGGTGGGATTTTAATATTAGGGCATGGTTCATATATGAGGAAGATGTGACAGCTTTGGACAAGAAAAGTTTTTTAATGCATTTGAGATTTTTTCATACACAATCACAACATGCCTGAATCTACATTTTCTGATATGTTTGAGTTCTGTGCGACCACTTTAAGTATGTTTTTTAACTCTGTGAAGGAGCAAAAAGTCATACAAGATATATGGAATTTATAGTATTAAATTCATCACCACGGAAATTATAAAGAAAGTTTTTCGCGGCCATACCTGTCGCATCTTCGTCATGTGTGCTGTATAGTAATGAAAAGCGATTTTCACTAATGTATAAGCATGTGGTGTTTCCATAGCAACGTCTAGCTATTTACTACTGCTACACATATTATACAATCGGAAAATTTCTAAATCGAGCAATTATGTTGTACCGCAGCTTTTACGTTTACATGCCAGTTTTTTTAATAGGCATAATGTATATGTATACATATACGTATATTATGTTTACATCAATAAAGACCGAAAGTCCCGCCAATTGGACGATCCTTATGACACAGGGTGAATGGAAAGAGAATGGAGATACCTTACTAGTACTGTAGTAAGGTACTAGTACTACTACTTTAGTACGCAGTAACGTAGTACAGCATATCTTGTACACATGCAAATCGAATTATGTAGTTTATAGTTTGAGGGGAATTGATAAATCGGTGTGAAAATAACAAAAAAAAGAAAGTTTAAGTCTTCAAGGAGTCATAGAATCTTTGGGTTCGACTTCATGAGCGAATGCGCAATCGTAAATTTTTGTACATCGTGGACATGGCTCAGATGAATTTCGTCAAATTTCAGTTGTGAAATTGGCTGTGAACAGCCAGTTCAATTACACACGGACATATTGACCAGTCGGCACCTAATTTTTAGTTGTGTCTAGTGTCTAGTGACAAGTGTTTAGGAATCTACGCACTTATTTCTATTATATACAATATATATGGTGGGTATTGTTTTATTCTTTTTAGAAATTTTTCAAAAGCAACGGCTATAAATGTAGAAGAAAGTCGGGAACCCAAACAAAAATCGAGAATTTTGGAGGGACTGGGAGTGTGCACATGATTTCATGATTCATACATTCTTAATGTAGCGGTAGATCTGCAGATATGTATGTGCATAATATGTTTATACGTACACATGGAACATTACAGGCTACCAGTAGTTAATTATGGGTGTAGTACGTAGTTCATCCTTCCTCGAATGTTCATGGCAAACAACACTAAAATACACAAACAGCTAATATGTATGCACATGCCTATCATATAAAATATTATTTTGTCTATTCGGCCAAGATACATGAACAAAACAAAGTAATTCCATGACATTTGTACTGAAGCCATACTTTTGTACACTATGTGTATGTAGTATCTCCCTAGATACTTAACGTTCACTTGTATAATATTGCAAAATAGTTAATGTTATCGTCAGTTATACTAATACAAACCTCGTATTTACGTCTTGAGATTATAAAATAGGTATAGGGAAGATTAATCAGTAATTATTAAGTGCACAATGTTGACAGTATAGTGTTTTAGACATTCATTTGTTTTCTTTCCAATAATTACTAGTTTCCTGTAAAAAACGAAACCAAAATATTTTGAGACTGTGAGGATAAACTCAACACATCATAACGCGTTGTTCTTATTAGTCTGTTTAATATAAAACGTATGTACATTAAAGGAGGGCATTTCTTCAAATGCAATTAACTTCTTGGTGTCGGTAGTCGTCATCACCATCACATGTAAATAAGTCAATTCTTTTATCCTTGCTTATGTATGACCTATTGTTAGTTGCGAGCAAGTTTTGACCAACAGGAAGAAAAGAACACGTGTGTTTTTTATGTCCAACTATAATGCAAATATGTAGAGAGAATAAGAAGAAATGGGGGTTTGCAGTTAAACACTAGTTCTTATGACTATATCTATTCGTAAGCAGACAAAAACATGCATACATACATACTATATTATATAGCAGGTGTTTGTTAAAAATATCTGTGGTCAGTTGTTGTCAATTGCCATACATTATATACACTTATGTTGTATGGGGCGTAATATGTATGAAGTAGAATAAATATGAAGAGGATGCCTTGAGTTTGTCCATGCTTTGGTCTCATGTGTCTCTTCTTTTAGCTTACAGGCTACAGACTAAAATATATAGGGTCGAAGTGGGTAAAAAGCACACTGCAACCGATTGCCAAAATGCCAAAATCTGATAAGTATGTAAAGACAAGATCAATCGTAAAAACTCGAAATTCAGATAATCCGATATTAAAAACTAAAACAATATCAACACAAGACGAAAAGTTTTGTTCCATTTTTTTGTGCACGCATTCGTATACTGTATGCGTTGGCACTCTTTGTCTGCCCTGACCTTATTGCAGGGGTTTAGTTATAATCGACGGTGTGTCGATTATAACTAGATATAGGGCCAGCAAATTTAGTTGAAAGCTAAACTTGAGTCCCTTATGTCAAGTCCTCGTATTGCCAATTGAATGAAACCACTCTGCGTATCACAATTGAGTAGAAATTTGGATGAACCTTGGGGTAATTTTGTGAAGAGTTAATTTACATGTTCTAAAATTGAAACGGACGCCGTCGCATCGGTATTGGCTTCAGATAACACTTTCTCCCAGTGCCTTTCTCTAGCTATTATTTTATGAGTTTTGTGAAGAATGTGCAGTGGTATACTGATGCCCAGTATGCATGCAAGTACGAAGAAACCTGTGTGTGAATATTTTAGTAGTCTACTCAGATATAAATGAGAGCAATGCGTGCATAATATATATACAGGTATAAAATATGGATGAGACATTTTATATGCATATGGTATATGCCAATGCCGGTGGATTAGTTATAGTTTCCATATGTATAATGTGCCGTGTTGAAAGTTAAATATTCTCTCTATATGCTTACATATGCATATGGTAACTGTAAGATTTTTTTTGAATGAAATTGCGGGCGTTAGAGATATGCGACAATGCCGATTTGGCGACTTGTTAATATTTTATGATGGATACCCACTCCATTTTGTTCAAATGTGTGGACAAAGGAGAACCGTGTGCGATGCATCAGCTATCACGTGGAATTCAAAATAAAAAATGTATAGTGGGCAGACACGTTTAGACATGCAGCAATTTAATTGACTCGTCAGACTGTGTGGGGTTTATAAATTCACATTTTTTACGAACACGTTAAAGAGTATAATTTGATTGGACAATTTTTTCTTATTCTAGCTATCGATTTACATTTCATTTCATTCATTTCTTGTCATTGCATGGTAATGATATATTACTTGATGGTAACGTTCTAAACCTTATGCTTGTGATATTAACCAACGTACTATATGGAATAGGTATGTTAGGAATGTTTGTATTAGGAATTTATCCGTTATCCGGGAATTCGTTATATTGTATAAAAAATAAAAAAAAACAAACGTATAAAAAGTCTTGAAAAACTGAATGAAACTCATTGATAGACAATAGAGACATCAAGAGAGAAGTGTAAGTAGTATAGAATTGGCTACTTCATTTTCATTTAATCTATTCGCTTTTAATAAATAATGAGTTTTTGGACTTTTCTCTATGGGAAATGAGGTAATGTTATTTTAGCAGCATGACATGTACTTTATGTAGAATGAGAAGCATTCCATTTTCAGTACTCATATCATATTATTATAGTATTATGTCTGTATGTACAGATAGTCAGTAGTTATTTGTATGTTACAATATTTTTTCTATAATATGGAATATTACACTGTCAAATCAGTCTTATTTATACCTAGACATGGCTGCTAAAACTAAATTTAAAATCGGCGTTCCAATTTTTTCCATAGTAGTGCATACATGCATACTCAACTATTTCACCATAATAATATATTTATACACCCTTTTGTCATTTGTAGTTCACCTTGTTTATGACTTCGTTTTGTTTTTAAGAGTAGCAAAATCAGTAGAAAATTGATGGCTAATGGGTATTCAATTCATATAAAACAATAGCTTATCGCTTTATTTTATTTTAATTGACGCATTCATTCCTACGCAGGAATGAATGATTATAATTCGATGCGTTGAACAAAAGATGCACATCATAATATGTTTTGATATTATGCAGAATTCAATTAAAACTGTGAATTTTTGATGTTGTCGTAAATGTTTGTGAAAGAAATAGCCTAGTTGATTTCTCAGTAAATTAATATTTGGGACGGTACTTTATTGACAATTTTGTCTGTTCATATACCACACTTTTTCACTTAGATAATAATGCTAATTATAGCTGATGATGCTGGCTCCATTGAATAATACATTTACGCTTAAAGAAACCAAGCAAACAATTCAATAACTGTATATATTATAATGTATCATTTAAGTGTTCCTTCGATTACAGTGCCTGTACCAAGTCTATTACAGGTTGTGTGTTTATTCGTTGGCTCTTGTGATGGTGGTGAAGGGTTCATGTCTGTAGGTCAATACTGGTTTGTGAGCTGTTTTATTGTATGCTTATGTAACAGAAAGCTCGTGTACACATTTCTCACGCGCCGTAACTATTGATATTGTCATATCTCATAGGCGTGTGCATGTGTACTTGGTACTTGTATAACCTATTTATGCCTTCACCGGCACATGTGTTTGAAAATGGCGATAGTATAAGGTAGGAGTGAGCTATCCACAAATGGTTTTAAAACTTTCTTTATTGCTTTAATAAACTATATATTAAAGCACTTTCTCCGTTTGTGTGTACCTATATGCAGTATCACTTACGTGATGTAAGGGTTATATGCGCTTTGTGCATACGAAGATTAGAAGGATAGGTGCAGAAAGAGACATACTGTATATTTTATCAAACTTCAGTCTCGAGTCTCTACTGTAGTTCTTGTTATTTCTTATAAAGATAGAGATTTAATAAATATTTTGCTAGAAATTTTATTCGCGGAAATTCCTAATCTTTAGTTTGGAATGAAAATTGTAGAACATGTCATGCAGAGGGTGTGCTATTGTATAATATATTTCATTGTTACTTTTCGATTTCTCTCTCTTCTATAAATGTGCATTTTTTATGCATAAAATAAGTAGTTATGCAACTGATTGCATAATATCAGATTGCAAAATAGGCAAGCTTACTTACTCATTTATTGTAAGCAATGTTAACAGTTGTCCTTGGGACTGGGGTCAAAGTTAAATCCCATAATAATCTTTAAGTCCCACAATGCTATTGAGCTCATAAAGTAGAATAGGTACCAAAGTGTTTGCATTTGGATAAGCTTTTGGCCTGTTTTGTGCTGGCTGTTGGAGTACAGGTGGTCAGAAAAATAATTTGTTGACCGGAGTAGACCCGACATCACTAATAGATAGATAGATGATTTTATTGATAAGTGCAAGGCACCCTCTCAACTCGCAAAAATAAAAAAACTTTATGTTATTCTTTAAAAGGTTTGAGTTCTTCTAAACTGTGACGAAAAATAGGTCATGATATTATGCACTATGAAAACTTATGAACTCTGCTTCGACACAGTTTTTCCAATGCTTCAATCGAGAATGGTAGAATACATCTAGAAATGGTTTTCATGAATAGTTCCGAAACTAAATGACAGTTTATTTTCTCACAAGCGTGCTTTTTATTCTAGTATCCTCAATTACTACTACAAAACGTAGTTAAAAATCTTAACGGCAATACAGGAGGATTTTTAATGCCTTTGGAGCATCGGATTGAGTCTGATAGTGAGCTGAGATTCGACTAGTTAGATTAGTAATTTCAGGCAGGTGGATGGAGAAGAAATGGTTTTTTAGGCTCTTGCCCGAGTTTGGTCAAGCTGAGGTACCTAAAGAAATCGGAGCGGCAAATTTCCATATTGAAGTAGAAATGACCTTGATTTTGTTTTCTCTCTGCCGCCTTTCTCTACTGATATCATGTACTTTCTCTTCCACATTTCGCTACTGCATATTTCTTCCTCATTCTATTAATCTCTTTTAACATGTTCATGATTCCTATTGAAATGATTTGGGCCGGTGGCGCTCGTGGTTCTTAGAGCTTGAGTTCATAACAACTATTAGTTTGCGCAGGAAATATCGCTTATAAACTGATAATTGGAAATCGCGATAGTGATCATTTGAATTGCTAACAGTACTCTGCATCATGATTTTTGCAACATTTTTTTTTATTTCCAATAAATCTACTTTTAGACATGACATAGGCATAATGCTGCTTTATTATTTACACTGTTGTGCACGAAACATTGCACCTTGGAGGCGTACAGACTACAGTCAACGAGATACTTAAATGGCTTATTTCGTTGACTTAGAACACGAAATCCGAGAGTAGTATGTATGACCTTAATTTGGAGTGGTAACGTATGACTTACGCATACTCCCAATAATACTATCAAGTTCACAGAGAACTTTATGCGAATAATAAGTTATTATTTATGTTGGTTACCATTCATAAGTTTATTAATATGTAATTCGGGAAATAATAGTACAAAAAGTTTTTTTCGTTCGTTCGGGCTTATTTTTTTGTTGGTTCCATTTATCGGTTACGAAATAGCTACGATATGATGAATGACTGAAATTATTCATCCGTTGGCTATAAATTTGGACATGTTTAATAACTGATAATTTTGTGCCAAAGTATTTACTACAGCATTATGTTTTACGTATATGTATATTGGTGTATTGATAAATATGTTGTACGTATGTGTCGTGGAATATAATGTTGATGTACATCTGCTTTCTTCCTATTTCCATACGTGTCTCATTAGGCATTAACGCACAATATAATTATGATACGATAGAATAATTATTATCCGATCCAGTTTTGACTTCCATTTGTTTAGTATCTTCGAATATATACATCATATATATGTTGTATGCTATAACGTTGCCCACCAATCTAGGAGTTTTGTAGTAAATTCAATGGATTTATTTTTATATAGTATTAAATAAATAAGTACGTAATATATAACCATTCGTAAACATACATATATGCAGAAACAAAGACTGATGCAATTGAAACATAGAAAACGGAAATCAGATCAATAAACATACAGTTTGTCTTGTGGGTACATTTATCAACTATTATTGTACCATTATATTCAAGTATTCAGTACAAGTAAGAATTTTCCACTTATTCCATAGCATAACATCTATCTACATGTATGCGTATCCGAAACGATGGCAAGTGGACATGAGTAACCAACATATTATTAAAGTTTATACAATTAATATTATTTTTTCCAGTCAAAATCATAACTACATGTGTGTGTATTTTCGTGTGTCTATCGTCTACTGATAATTATGCGAATCGTGAACTATATAATTGTACACATGCCGAGTGCACATAACACCAGCATTAATATTTGAAGAATTATTGGAGACAACTAAGACAATCGGGAAAATAAAGTAGGCGAGGCATCAATTGATTTTACTGCAGACGGTGTATTTTACCCACACAAATGGTAAATGATTATAGTTGTGAGAGCTGTACCTCTATATATATCACGTACATATGCATGAATATTGGATACAGTTTGTATCCTAAATATGTTGTATAAGTCCGATGATAGCACGATGTATGTGCGCATTGGAATTTATAATTTATTAAAAGACTACTGTGCATAAAAGCAAAGACCTAGCATAACATTTTTCGTATAGAGGGTCGCTTCTGGAAATGGAGACGGAATGTTTAATTTTGTAGACATTAGTATAGCCATTGTGAAATTGAAAATGGAAGAGGGCAATATACGTTTGCTCGTTGTCAAAGTCAACTTGAAAAAACCCCCAGAAAGGTGAAAGGAATCAAAAAAATAAAATGAGGAAGTCTATCTAACTTTGACGGTTGTGGTTTTGGCCATCGTCATACGTACTACGTAAAGTAAATGGCGTGGTAGCCGAATAGCATAAGTGTCAAAGTTAGATGGACTAACAAAGTAAGTCAAATGGCTTGTTTTTTTTTCAACGAAACTTTTAAGACAAAAACCTTAAAATTTTGTCCATGTGATATATGTATAATGCTTTGCTCATGACTCGATGCATAAGAAGCAAAAAGTTGAGAGAGTAAGAAAGTTTGGAGAAGATAGAATCGTGTAATCGCCTATAATCAAGGAAAGTAACAAAAATGAATAGTAGCGACTCGAAGCTATGTATAGTGCAAAAAACTACATAGCATGTATATATGCATTATGCATGTATATAGTATCGTATTAAATGCATATATATCTATATACACATTTAATTTTGGAGTATGGCCACGGTATCATGACTTGACCTTCACTGTGTACTATCGAGCATCTTAAGTAAAATTATATGGTGGGGCCAAATTTCATAATATGCATATTACATATTACTTGTCCTCTATTATATCATTTATATCCAAAAAGTGAAAAGGAAGAGAAAGATTTGTAATGTTCTTTCTCGCCAGTATAAAATGTTTTTACTGTGTATTATGTCGATACTTGTTATGCATGTACATTATACATATTGGTATATGTATATGACAAATAGTTTTTGGTATGTTATTATTAAAAATACATACCTATTATGCTTATTATTATTTGATGTGTAGAAAGTCGCAAGCTGGTGTTGGAATCACAGAAAGCTCAGGTTATAGTGAGAAAGGTTTTGACTTTCACGGCGCTTTCCCTGTTCTTATGTAAACTACTGTAGTACATAATAATATGTAGGCAGTGTACACAGCGTCCATGCAAAGCGACAGGAATTATTTTGCAGCTTGGTTGTAGATGTTAGTAGAATAAATCCTTTATTAAGAAATCATTGATTTTTTCGTACTGAATCAACGTTTGTTCTGTGTACCTTCTCTGATGGTCTTTCGTCTTTCGAATATTCTCTGTTCTGGTTTTTATTGTCTTTTTCATCATGTAAGCACTGAAAAAAATAACAGACTCCAGCAGTCTTCAGGATCTATGCATTGTTCTTGATTTTTCTGTAGTGTCGTTGGTAGCCAGGTAAACTGGAAGAAATAGAAAAGAGTCCTGTGGATATTCATGGGAAAGGGAAAGGCGAAAATGGAAAGCATGTTTTGGTTACCTGGCTGGTTGAATGATTGACTGACTGACTATTGGGCACCGCTTGAACCAAAACGGTGATATGACGGAATAGGCTTGCAGAAGATCTATAGGCTATAGGAGAGTGTTCATAAACTATTTAAAAGCTTTCACATCCTTTGATGCCTCCTTAAATTTGCTAAAGTCAATAATAACTGTATAGTTGTTTTCCATGCATAAAATTTCTCTTTTTCTAGATTTTTTGTTGTCAAGGTATACCCTGCAGGTTTTATTGATGTAGGGCGGAAATCCTAGGGGGAGGCCGAAATCAAATTTGAAATCGAAATGTTTGCATATCCCATTCATTTATAGGTATAAGGTATAACATGCATGGATAAGATGCACACATAGATGTGTGAACCATTTGTACATTAGAGTATACCACCATGAAATGGCCAGTCAGAGAGTGAGTCAGAGTCGAATTACGAATAAAATTACATGCTTTGAGTATACGTATTTGTTGGCGCTGCTGTATTTACTTATTTTGATTTTGGTTGTTGTGTACACATTTGTCATTTTTAGTTGAACATATCAATGTAAGTTTTATGTATATAGAATCTTGCATGTTGCGTCAGGTTTTTCTTCTCACGCATAAAAATATGATGCATGCTTACATTAACGATGAAAAACGACAAATCAATAAAAAAAAGATTTTAATCGCAAGACTCAAGTGTTTCCGAGAAGCCAAGAGAAAACGCCAAGAGAGAGAGAGAGAAAGAGAAATTCGACGAAAGAAGAGAAAGGAGGAGAGGAAAGCTAGGAAGCAGCCAAGGCGATCGTCATGCTCGTGAATAGTGTAAACGACTTTGTATATGTAGTTCGCCTCATTACCCCCTAATCATTTTGGAAAACCTACATGAATCATCCGTGAATTATTTACACTTTAAACGAGGCTTGACTCTCAAAATGAAATTCCTCAATTCAAGAGTGTTTCAATATTGTTTACGGACCCTATTCAAGGGATTACCAGGAGAAAGAAACAAGGGGAGAGCGGCGCAAGAAGAACTCGTATCTTTTAACAATGTATGTAGTACACTGAGGAGAAATGAAGGTAGAAATGTTCAAACAGCGCTATCATGCTGATAGCTCGTGAAAATAAGTCAGCAGTGGGTTTTGAGTTCTTGTTGAGAAATAGAAGAACAGGAGAAAGAAGTGTATAAATTGGGCCACGGAAGTTTAAATACTAGGTTACTTCGTACATGGTTTATATGAACTATTGTATATATATGTAATACTATTGAACAATTTGAAGGCTTATTTGAAGCTTTTTGGCTTCAAAATTCATATTTCAGAGTTTCAGATATTGTTTCGCAGAGAAAATTTTTGAAATTTACTTTTCATGACAACATTTTTTTATTGACTTTACATGGTCAAAATTAGAATAAACAACTTTATTCATAATTTTTCATTAATACTTTTTAAAGTAACTATGGTACAGATTACGTTTTTTTATACCCTAACTTGCTGTTATTTAAAATAACATACCGAACAGCTTGCTGATATGTATATATTTGTTTGTCATTTATCATACCATTTATGGTATTGATCGGGTGGATTTGTGAGATAATCTTCTAGAAGTTCAAGATAATGGGTCAAATGTCACGCGTGGTATTATCGAGATTTTGTTACGCTGGGGGTTGCGATTTGACTTTCTACTATAATCTCAAATGTCTGAGTATGAGCCGGAACTTTCTCGGTCATTTTTCTTCTTTTATCTGGATTTAGCAAAGCTGTGACATTTTTCTTGTAGCCTTTTCCGCACAATATTACATTTACTATATGTTCACCACACGTATATCTTGAAACATTATAGTGAATAAAAGCAATAATGTTTTACCAGAGGCTACAAACGAGAAGGAGCTTAGAAGTTAGAAGAAGAACCAGTCTTAGTCTTACACGTTGAGTATATTCTCAGGTGCGTGTACTCTGGGTTAAATGTCAGAATTCTGATTCTGGGGATTATCTTCGTCATATTTCTCTTGTTTTTTTGGTCTAAGTTATACAATAATAAAGTATGAGTATTACTGGTATAACTTTTTCAAAGACAGAAAAGGAGAAAATGAAATGAAATCAGAAGGAAGAAGAACTTACTTTACAGGACTTTTCAGCTAAAGTTTGTGCATACTTAGTTTCCGTTGATATATTTTGCATTCTGCATGTATCAAATTATACTGCAGACAAGTACTTAGAACAGGGCTCAGCCCGATCTGATGAGCAATTTCAGGTTGTGTACTTCTCCTTTTCGTGTAGTTGTACATCCTTGCATGACTTGGAAAAATCTCTAAATTTACACAAACCTGTAACCATATCTGCTTATGTGTGTTACCTACCGTGTCGATTATTGTTTAATCAATAGAATTATAAAGTATATAATTTTGTTGAACATGATGACAAATAATTGAACGTTACGGTATTTTTGTGAAATTTGAAATCCTATATAAGACGACAGAAAATACCACTTGTGAATTTGTTTAAGAGCTGAGAATTCCCCAGCTGTGGATATGAGAAAACAATAATAATTTTAACCATAGTTACATTAACTGTTTTGAGCTACATTTTTTGAGGTAAAAATGAGGTTGTGTGTAGGGTATTGATTGAAATTAAATAGGGTGTAGGAGAAATAAAATCGAATCAAACAACACGAGGAGTAAAAATGTTAAATACTTTGTCCCTCCACAACAATAGTCTTCAGTTTAAGGGGATACATGTGCCTTATGTACAAGGGAATACCTAAAAGATGCTTTAAAATGAAAGTTTGTAGTCAAAGTATAGATAAGCATGAAAAGATATTATGCATCGGAAGGCGTGTTTTTCTGTAGCATTAGTGAGAATACATAACTAGAATATTTTATTGTTCATTACTTTCTCCCTTTCCTTGTTTTCCTTTCTCTCTTTTTTACAAGTAGCAAGTAAAGGTAAAAGTAAAAGTGCAGAGTGCGTTTTATTGTCTGTAAATTGTGTATTGCTTTACACTCGCAAGGGTCAGAATGTTGTCAGAAGGGGGAAGTTAATTTGAGCAGAATGTGAGGAATTTTTATTTTGTTTTTTTTTTCGTGTAGATAATGGTTACTTAACTATTTTGTAATACAATATTGTACAAAGGTTTAGAGTGGGTGACTACTGTATGTACTATTAGTAGCGATATTTTCTCTTTTATGTATTGTGTTTCTCTTGTCCTTTTTTATTGTGTAGCACATGAAATGTCAACATCTCAACTTTGCAACCCAACAATCAAGAAATAAATGTGACCTTTTCTTCAAATCACTCTTTATGTTTTATTTTATCCATTCCTTCATCCACACCTATTTGCCGTCAA
>JAQIVE010001938.1:0-22044 GCA_034698285.1 Sminthurinus bimaculatus | reverse complement strand
GAGTCGGGATCCCGACTCCCATTGCAGCAACATTTTGGGGTGGAGCAGGCTCTTCGTCATTCTCATGATAGGTCTCGATGTTCACCCAATTCCCTAAACAAGAAATTAAAAGAATCTAATGCATGTCAAAACAATAGCATTATCAGCAAATTAACAATTTACGCTTTGTGAGAAAAAGCTAATAAATATTATATTGTATAGTGTATAGTACCTGTTTGGTCATATAAGAATTTAGCATTGGGATCCCGAAGGATATCATAAATCTGGGTGAAGATCTTGAATCTCTCGGTTGCTAAAGGGTCGTTGCTTTGTTTGTCCGGGTGAAATTTGAGCGCACCTTTTTTGTACGCAGATCGAACTACCGAATAAAATAAATTTTAATAAATGAATTCCAAATTAGCAGGTTTACATGTATATCTATTCATACTCGAACATGCTTTTTAAAATTATGCATCTCAATACATTGGCTTTATTACAGTCATTATATTCTATACTTTATATGTACTTATATTTTATGTGAATGTAAGTAGTTAAATGAGTACATACAAATATAGAATACAAAGACTATAGTAAAGCCAATGTATTGAGATGCATAATTTTAAAAAGCATGTTCGCATATGAGTACATCAAGTATGCATAATTTTGTATTGCATTCAAATACATACATACATGCTACATAAAATAATAAAATAATGCAACAATAAAAAGAAGTGTACTTACGTTTCGGAGGATCCTCCGAACTCCTTCTGTCAATCCCCATGATGGAATACAGGTCGTTCGTGTCAAAAAGGTTCTGAACTCTTAGCATTTTGATTTTTTTTAAATATTTTGAAAGAAAGTTGAAGATAAAAAAACCACGCGTATGAATATATATGCAATAAAATGCGAAATGACTTTTTCCTCGTGCACAAAGAATTTGAAAAAAATTCCCAGGAGGGAACAAGGATTTCGTATTTTTAAAAATGTACACTATGTACTCGGTACACGGTGTACAATAGAGAAGAAACGTCTTTTGTAACATTGGTTTTGGTACCCTCCATTAATGAAACAAGTTTGTATCACTTTTGCGAGACCCCTTCCCCTTTTGTAACATTTTGTAACGTTTTTGGTTTCGATGGGGGGCCTCCGAGCGTTACGTACTATGTTTATATTCCCTAATGCATACAAATATACAAACTTTGAAATGTCAAAAACATTTGAACTCAGTTCTCAAGTATGCAGTGCCAAGGAAGAATTTGGCGAAATGACTTTTTTAACAACGTTGAGATTTATTACTGGTACTTAAGTATTACCTATTACTTACTTAATTTAAAAGGCATTTAAAAGTGCATGTATATTTTCTGCTTTAATTATGTTCACATGACACATAACTAAACCACGTAAGTGTACACACATATTATATTATGTATGTCCATTGTCCAGATACATTATATAACATGCATTTGAAAGTAGAAAATTGGAGTAGAAGGGGTACTGAAATAGACATGCTCAAGCTCTTAAACACCTTGGCTACCAATACATAAAATATAAAAAGCTTGTTTTTACACACGAGATTTCCAACACTTGATAATACATAAATTTAAAAATAAAAACCATGCTTACTCATGTGCTCTTAAGTTAAATTAAATCCCTTTATGCGTTGCAAAGTCAGGATTGTCAGGAATGTCAATTTTCAACTCCACGTTCAAAGGTTGATCGTTGACAAGAGTGAAGTTTTAATGACATTTTCCCTTTCTTATTGTGTTTCGTTCTACAAATATTTTCTATTGTCATAAAATAATATTATCGGCAAGTAAACGTTTTTATCTTCAAATATTTCTGGACATCGCACCATAAACCATAAAAAGTGAAATGTTCCTATACACACAAACACATATCATACACATTCACTTCCAGGTTGATGATCTGGCTTTGAAAATATCGCGATGGGAGAATTTTTTTCACACTTTATTGAAGCACATTGTGATTGTCCCGGCAAAAATTCCGACAAATGTACATAGATAGATAGGTATATGAAAAACAAGATAATAAACCCACAAGCATTTCTGTACATATTTTTCTATGCGTAATACACAATACAACTTACTCATACACGTGTTTCTGTATTCAGTATCTCTGTTCTATATCAGGTGGTCCAATCCTATCCCATGCTTTTTGTTGTGTTTTCTACCGTGTCATATGCGGCAGAAGTGAATTAAAATTTCAGAGTGCGGATAGAACGATTACAAGGGAACAGAGATAGTTACCACCACAAACCCAATGTTTAGCACTCCATTTTCTGTATAACGTTCAAAACTGCTGGCTCGTAGTGGCATAATGATAGTTGTAGTAGTTACAATAATAATAACAATCGTGATGGTAATTCAAATACAACCAGCAACATGTATGCAGTAGGTAATACGCATGATAATGATAACTCACAATATCCACACTTTGTAACTGAAGTACATAACGACGTACTACACAGTCTAAAGGTAAAGCATGTGACGTAATATGTACAGTATAAATGTATAAGAGTTTGAAGAACGGACTCCAAATAAATGCATGTGACAATAAATGACAATGACTAAAAAGCAAAAATGTTCAATGTAACGTCATGTTTTTTTCTGAATGGTTCACAACAGCCTGTTATACTCCCTCTTTTCCTTGTGCTTCTTTTTTTGCAGAGGTTCGAGGACGTCGTTTTCAAAAGTTGATTTGGTTCCTTTTCTTTTCATTCTTTCGTTTTTTCGCCAAAAGAGAAATCTCACTCGCATTCACATTTCACATCCACCGTCACCCTCACTATTACACAAACAACAGCGTTATTATTATGTACGGTGCTGGAAGCATGAAATTCTGGATGGTAGGAAAGGAACCCCACAGCACTGTCCAACTTGCGAGCTATGCTCTATATACTATATACGCATATAATGTTATGTATTCTATTATTCTTTATTCTATACATACATATTTGTGTTGTGCTCCGGTGGTGAGAGACTTGGGAAAAATATACGCTTTAGATCCTGCAATTTTTCTTCCTCCTTGTTCCACAAATTCAAAGGAGAGCTCTTGTTGATTCTCTCCCTCACACTCACTCTCACTTTTCCTTTCTTTTCTCATTCTTTATTTTCTATTCTCCATTCTCTATATTAGCTCCTTTCTTCCGTCTTCTTTTTCTGTCCCTGTGTTTGTACGCGTCTCTCCAGTTTTCAAACGGTGGCTAGGAGTAGAGAGTGCACTGTACACACACACACACACACAAAACGTAGAGAACACTTATGAAACTCAACTCAGCTGACTACTCAGTGACTGTCTTGTGTGCATGTGCATATTTGTACATATGTACATATGGATGTGTCTGTGTGATTTCTGGATATTTTGCTCAGTTTCAAGCACATTTCAGCTTTCCTCCGTCTCCCTCTCTTTTCATTCCATTTTCCATTCGATTCCAAGCCTCGCCATGCCATCCCATGTTGTTCCGTCCGTCCTTCCTTCCTTCTTTTTCATCTCCTTCCCAAAATGTTCGTTCATATTTTTGTATTACACAGACACAGAGAGAGACCAGAGACCGAGACAGAGGCACAGTCACAGGCAGTCCATGTGTGTATATGTGTGTGTGTCTACGTATTTTGTGCACATTTATTTTCTCCCCTTGGCACTGTCGGCTCACTCATCATGGCTTACATAGATATACTCATATGTGTGTGTGTGCAACTCATACTCCTTCTACATTCTACATGTAAGCAAGTCAGGCCATCTATCTAGTCCATGTCTACATGGATCTGATGATAATATAACTTGACGAAACGAGACAGAATTCTAAATCCATATAGAGTGAGTCAGGGACCAGAGTGCAGACTTGAAGATATAAAGTATGTATGAATGAATTCTGCCTGCTTGATGTATGTGTGTGTTTGAGTGCGTTTTGCGCCCCTGTATTTATGTATACATATACAACAATGTATGGTCGAGAGTATATATATATATAGAGAGAGAGAGAAGAGTAAAGATCGTCACTCTCAGAATGGAAGAAAAGAGAACATGCACACTATGCACATGCATTTGAGTCATATGTATACAGCATCTCTATAGACCATCATAGATATACTTTATTTTTCTACAAATCTCTATAATATCGTCATACGTATACGCCGCCATGAGTATTTACATGATTCCAAAGCGAGAGAAAGAGAAAGATAGACAAGCAGACAGACAGACATACATAAAGAGAAGGAGAGGAAAGCTCTACACGCAGATAATCCAGCACGTTTTCAACATTTCAACTTACAAGTTATTATACAAGGAGAAATACATAGCTGTGGACTGTAGAACATGGAAATAAGAAGGAAAAGCAGTAGTAGCACAAAGGAGCATACACAAGGATAAGAAAAAGAACTTTTTTACTATCGTATAATGCTGCCTTTTTCCTCGTTCGTTCGTCGCTCTTGAAATAGCTATCATTATATTATTCATTATGGCACAGAGGAGGAAAAAATGAAGAACAAGAGGAAAGGACAGAAATCGAAACTCCGGAGCAAAAACAAAAGCCACTGAAGAAAAGCAACAACAGCACATAGCACCTACGATCTAAAAGTTAATATGTATGTAATACAGCGTGATCTCCATGTTTTTCATCTAAATATGTACAATTTGGAGCAAACAAAAAATTGTGTGGCCGTGTACACATGTATAATGTGCATATGTATATTTTTGTCTTTAAATTGCAGAATTCTAAAGGGAATAAAAACCGAGTTATGTATATATATGTATACACAGCGTGTATGTATGTTGCATTATTATTATGCACCTACATATAACATGTTAAATTGTCAACGTTTAGTGCATATTTTGTCGTCGCTCGAATTCGTATTCGTATTATTATTCTCATGGGTGGTGGGATGTTCAGTTGGTCTCTCTCTTCCCTTTTTTCCAATTCTTTTCGATAGACAATATTTAGAATTTACAATGTGCATACATGCAAGAGAAGAAGAAGCAAAAGCAGTGTTGAGATGAGTTGAGGGCTGTTGAGCTGTCATTAAAGCATTCATGTGTACATACTGCGTAAATATAGTTATGTGCTGTACAGTACAGTCATATGGCCAACTCTATTTTATCTCTGACCGGCAAAATTCTATATGTAAGTACACACGATAGAACGAGAGAGAATGAGTGGGAGAATGTGTTTGAGTGAGTACTCGAATTCACAACACAGCACAGCAAGTCCAGACTTACTCCGTGTGTAGTGTGTATACTGAAGACTACAGAGAGAATAGTTACAGCTTGCTCCTCGAGCCTTCGAACCATTGCCCACACCACCTCACGAGCAATTAGGAAACTCTCGATGGCAGTTTATGTCAATTAAATCTGAATTATTCCTGGACATTAGGGACAGAAATGGAGCAAAGGGGAGCTGAAACAGAAGGAAAGGAAATGGAACGAAAGAGAAA
This sequence comes from Sminthurinus bimaculatus, assembly GCA_034698285.1. Lineage (NCBI taxonomy): Eukaryota > Metazoa > Arthropoda > Collembola > Symphypleona > Katiannidae > Sminthurinus > Sminthurinus bimaculatus. Next base: position 16,615 of record JAQIVE010001938.1, on the reverse strand, counting down.
AGTAAAGTAAAAGTCAAGACAGAGAATAAACGAATGTATCAGTATTGTATTGTACATACAGAAAATTTTCTACTTTTCTTTCTTTTCTCCACAGGAACAGGAACACTTGAGAGCATCGGAACATTTGAACGAGAGGCCTACAAATGTATCTTATGTATATGCACTTCCATACATTAGATTATATTGTATACAATGTATAAGATACATAGATGAATGAGTTACGAGGAGGAGGATGTTGCAAGACAGACTTTTAATTAAATTTGATTATTATGGTTAATGGTAATGGTCCAAAAGTCCAAAGTAGGGACATGAACAGGCGGAAAGTGTGAAAAGGGTACTAACTAACTATTGTAATATCGTACAAACTTTATACATGTTAACACAATGTGTCCAGTAACGAAGAAACCCGGTCTGCTCCCTAATATTCCAACTATATGTATGTACACAATGTACATGACGAAGAGCAAAGAGCAAAATAGTGACGACAGGGAGACAGACAAATGAATTTTATGGTCGAGTTAAACTCTTCTCTTATATTGTGAATGTTTGTCATTTTATTACATTGAAGAAAGAGGAAAGAAGCCCAAGAAGAAGAGTGGTACGAATTGCGAATAAGTTCTCAGTTCTCACAGTTGTTTTAGTTTATTAGCTCTATCTAGAATCTCTATAGATAAACACACAAATGCAGACTCTGTGTACCGAGTATTAAGTATTAAGTACCGAGTTGCAGATAGCCGGTATATAATGTATTGTATGCAGTATTTGTATGAAGAACCCACATATTTTATTTCCTCTGTCATTTTGTGTGTGTACACTGTACACAGAGCGCTCACACGCACAAACATTCATAACATAGATACATTGTAACACTTTGAGGAGGGAAGAACGAGAGAAAGATTCATTGACGTACAGATTGCTCGGTTCCATCGCCAATCTGTCAATTGAGTTGATTGTCTTGTATGCATGTATATTATGGTTAGGCATCAGTACTTGTATATGTATATGTATCTGTATCTGCGTACGTATGTACATCATGTTTTCTTTGCCTTTCCACTTTATTCCCTTTTCCTCGTTGTAACTAAAACAATTTGCACAATGACTCTGCCAAAGATAATAGACTGGTTAGCATCAGTCAACAACAGTGAATTGGATATGTGGAGAGAGAGAGCCAAGCCAAAAACGTTACATTACATCAATTTTGCTCCGAACGATGTGTTTATATGTATATGTGTAATGTGTATGAGAGCATTAGTTCCAAGTGCGTATTAGTATAATACGTAAGTAATACAAATGCGAGCAATGATTTTTCATGAGCAGAGTGAAAGTAAAACATTTTGGCATGACTCTTAACTCATCCACACAATGTATGCGCGTATAAATGGGACAAAAATATGACGTATTATATTTGTATTGAAGTGCATATATTATGTGAGACGTTGGAGGTATTTCTTAAATTAATATTATGATGATATCCCGGCTAAATCATCATGATGAGTCAAAACAAACAAAAGCTTTTGACAATTTACCAAGTTTCAAATATGTATAATACGCATGTATCTCTGAGCTCTGAGCTTTTACATATGTGGGAGTTAAATGTAGTGGGTAATTCAATATGTAGTATAAGAGGAGCAAAATTCTAAAATAAAACCTCGGTGGGCACAAATAAAATATAAAATGTAAATTGTAGAAGAGTGTGTTGAAAAGGCGCGTTGTAAAAAATTATTAGGTGGAAAACAAGAAAGCTACTGTGTGGTATGACTATGACTATTAATTAATAGCGTGTAATCTTCTTCTTGTCCGTAAAAATTAAAAAGTAACAAGTTTCGTGTTATTTTAAATTGCAGAACATATAATTTATAATATTTTTGTTCAACTACCACTTTTTCATAGAAAGTAACACAAACACATGCAGAACTTGCAGACATTTGAACAAGCAAGCTCATTTGTTAGATGTTTAAATGAACGGGATGCAATCATCATGAATACATAAAAGAGTACAAATTACACATTATACATAGGTACATATAAATTTGCATGAATGATGAATTAATATTTTTTATTCGCTCTTAGTTTTCAAGTTTGAAGGCAAGAAAATTGAAAATTATGCATCATTCCCAAGGAGGAAACTTTGCAATTTACTTCTTTTTGAATAGAGCCATACTTTTTCATTCACACTTTATTAGTGTGACTGTTATTACCTGCCTCAATGTATTCTGTGCACTGTGGACTGTATAATATGTACATCTTTAGTTAGTGCTAATACATAGTGTATGCATGCTCAATGCTCACTGCTCACTGGTTCAAGTGGAATGAATGAAAAACTAATTGTGACTGTGAATTGCAAGTGACTAACAATAAGTAGTATGTAAATATGACTGTGAGAAAATTGAAAATGAGAGTTGATTTGAGATGCTTGAGCTGTAAACTGCAAGTTTTAACTGAGGAGAAGGAGCAAAACGTTGTCTTTGCTTAGGTCTCGAGTGCATTTAAAAAATTCCCACATGTTCAATTTGCAATTAGACCTCTATCTTAATTGATGCTGTGTGTGTGCACTTTGAAGTTTGTGCAAGTCGTGCATCTTAATATTACATACATGTACGTATGTAATTCAAAGAGTTAAGTACGTGACATTCAATTTAAAAATAAAGTGTCTGTCGGCATATTTCTCTTTATTCTTTATTATCATCCCCTTGGACCCCATCATCCACCTTTTGTCAGATTACACATAAGTTTTAAGTTGGACTTTGATCCTCTTGAGCTAACCTATAGTATTATCATATAATACACTCTTGCATAAACATTGCCAAGAGAGGCAGGTATTTTCCTCAAGAAAATTCATGATATCTTATTTTTACATTGTTGACTTTTACGATCGCAGAAATTATGCAAGATGTATAATGTATAGAACAATATAAATATTTTCGAACGAGGAAAAATCAAACATGATACCTTATTTTATGGACATATTTAAATTTAAAGGACAGCCAGTATAAAACATTGTTATCATATATCGTTAAGTAAAATGTACAAATTAATGCAATGTGCAATATTGCACTGTATTATCCTCCATCCTTTCCATTTACATACTACGTAAACGAATCATAAAGCTTGTAAACAATGACTTGCTCTCTGTCATTCCAGTTTTATTAAAATAATATTATCCTACGAAGTCGTCAACGGCCAGAGGCCAGAGATATGTACATCAGCGTTCATATTATTTGAATGTATTTATGCTGGTCAGAATTCTTTGGCAAAAGCTACAAAATGTTATACATCTGTTTTCAAGCAGTCTTGAATAAATATAATTATATTTTACATTAATTCTAAACGAAAGAATTAGGGATTATATAAAGAAACCGAAGCAAGTATTGCAGCCATACTTTGCTTGTAATACATAGAATTTCTATGAAATGAATTGTTGTTTTTATTTCATTTTATTATCTTTACGATTTCACACCAATTTGTTAACTTTAACTACGCTCGAGTGAAGATGATGATTGCACTAACACATTTTCAGTCTCTCTCTCTTTCTACCTTTCATGCAGCTATGTATGTATAATATGTACGATTATCATCTTGAACAAACTCAAACTCAATAAAATGAATGAAATGAGACAGCCGTCACACATGATTGTGTTTAGTCATTTATTAACTTTACTAGCAAGGCCCCCGCCTCGTCGCCATTATTTGGCGTTGTTTCTGTATTCCGTACAAAGTTTTCAGTTTTACCTTCCATTATACGGACAAAGCTTTTTGCACGGACGAACATACAGAAAGAAATTGGTAACATAAATTTTTCATACCTTTTTGAATGCACACCACAATCCACAATGTTTATACCTATAGATATTGCACACATATTGTAATGCCACATGAAGCACGTCTTGTGCATATTCTGAATGTCATGCAAGTTGCTCCATTAATTAATTATTGTTTCACTAGCAGCTTCGCCCTCGCCCCAACTAATCGGCGAAATGAAGCACGTTCTAGTTGTAAATTGAAAGTTCACTCGTACTCCTACTCATACTCGTGTACATTTAGTTCTATATACTCATGTGCTACCACGATCCAATATTGTTACAACACGTAAAGGGTAATCGCTCAGTTCAGACTTTAGTATGCAAATAGATGGAACAAGAACAAGGAGAGTGCGAGAAGAAATGCCCGTGTTTTTATTGCAGAAAGCCCTGATATTATTGTAGAAAACACATCATGCATACATACACTATTTAGTTAGTTAAGCCCGCCTATACATACACACATAGGTATGCGTTTGGACAAAGTAAAATGTAAAAAATATCCGAGACCAGGGAAAGAAAATGGAGAGAAAACGAGAGGTTTCCCCACAAACAAAAAATGACAGATATTTACGATTTCATCGCAATACTTTAGATGCAAATGAGAGAGGGCTTCGGTTTCGGGCAGAGGGGGAGCGAGAAAAAAGAGTCATAAATTTTGAAATACAAACAAAAAAAAGATGGTGCAGTTTATATTCAAATCCTTCCCATATACACTTTCATACAGTAAAGTAAAGGAACCGGGAACGGCTCTAAGCACACACACCAGCACTCCCTACAATTTCGATTTCCAGTTCGTCCACTCAAAAATTACACACATGTATGTATGTAAGTATAATGTCGTATACCAAATTATGTGCAAGGTATGCACATAATCTTACGTGTAACTTGCAAATGTATAAACATGTGAATTACTAAATGTGTACAATATTTACATACATGCACAAGGAGCTGATATCTGGATGTTGGTGTTGAGCGGTGGGAGTGCATTAAATGTTTCAAGTACATTTTTCACATAAATACCTACAGATATACATACAATACATGCGACGACTATGCGGATTGGCATCCTGAATTCTGGCTTCCAGTTTTGCTGCGCTCCTATTATGTACTCTATTACTTTGATGTAATAGTTCCGGCGACGATACTTTAACTTTACTGTGCATACGGAATGCTCCCTATTCTGAAAATGGAAATAGAATCTTGCATATCATATCATATCATGCATAAATATACACGGATACATATTTTACACAATTTTCGGTATTTTCATTGTTATTTTTCATATAAATATTGTAGATTGTATGTGTATGTATGTATGTATGTATGTATATAGTTGACTGAATAGAAAATACACACACCCGTTTGTACATAAAAAAGGGGAAAATTGTTATCATGTTTGTGGTGAAGTTTGCATGTTGGTGTTAGTCTTACATATGTACAGTATGTATGCACTATGCACGTTGTATTCGTATATTTATACTGGAGTACAGTTATACTTATTATATAAAAGATACATCATCTACTGTAATGCGCCCACACATGGACTTGAGGGGTACTTTGAATGAGCAAACTGGCATTTTATTATTGTTATGTATTGGAACTTGGGACACTCGACAGAGATACACATCTTTTATATCAATTTATATAATCCAGTTCCAGCATCACATTTGCTCCTCTTTTTCTTCACCAGCTCTACTTTCTCCCGGTTCTCCTCAATGTGTGTGAGTGTGTGTGTGTATGCTTTCAGTAAATTTCAGTATACAATTCCAACCATTCCAGTTCCAGATGTACATAGCTCCAGACCTCCCAAATGCCTCAACTCAACTCTGAAGAATTGCTTTGTCACTTTTTTCAGCAATGTATGTGTTATTGCATGAGGCGACTCACAGTAAATTTCCGCCTGTTTTCCCTCTCAAACAGCTCTCCACCGATACAATGCGAGATACAAAATATACAGTTATTACTCTTATTACTATTATTCCGATTACTCCTGCCCCTCTGAATTTGTACATTGTACAATTTACACAGATATTTGTATTTGTACTTTCACTTTTTATAAATACATAAACCTAAATTCGGGACCATAAAAAGTTTTTCTGTTGAAAAAGTTAAAAAGAGTCATCTACAAAATTCGTTCAACTGCACACTTTCGTACATTTTTCTGCCTTGCAAAACATGTAGATACTGTTAATGTTCAGCATTACAGATTACATATATTGTATTTTGTATTCTCTTTCCGCATATATTCTGGGGAAAAGGACGAAGGTAGATGAAAATTTGACCGTCTCGCCAAATTCTCTCCCCATTTCCAATTTCCCGATGATGTCAGCAGTAGATTCATCGACAAGCTTCTCCTTTTCTTCTACTTTTTCCTTTGCCTTTTCGACTCTTCCTTCCTTTCTCTTTGCTTGCTCCAGCTCTTGTCCCACTTCCACTTTCACACTTGAACTAATGAAAATGTCTATATTACACATGCAAATCCTCGACAAATGCCCTGCTGTAAATAAACTGACATTTAGCTCCTCGACAAACATATATACGTTTTATGCGTATGTACAGTGTTGATGCTATATGTTTTATGTATGCATAGACACGATACACACCGAACATTTACACAACAAAAACAAATTTCCGAAGAGTAAATGGTGTCAATTTATTTACATTATGTAAAATGGCAGCACAGAGATAGTGTCTGGGTGAAAAAATAATAATAAATCGCCACAAGCACCCGCATTCAGCCATGCCAGACCGTTCTCTTGCCATTCGTAGATACCATTTACCCCACATTCTACACATAATGTATGATACAATATTATATATCTGTGCATAGGTATGTATTTGCTTACGTGAGCATTCATTTTCATTTCCTGGGTTTCCGTGGCTCTCCTAATGGTCCAAATATTGACTCTTTTCCTCATAATTTACACCCTTTTGGGTATTCAGTTTAATGCCCAGTACGCGGTTTCACACAACATATTCACACCACATGTTAATGTTATACATACATACATACTACGTAGACACCAAAAGTCTATACCGTAACAAGTAAATAGTCCAAAATCAAATATCAACAGACGTGCATAATGACTGAATGTAAAATATGTATTTAAATGTGCATCGAACGAGGTAAGTGGGAGAAAAGCGGACATTTTACAATACATAAGCTTGGAGATTGGACTCGGCGTTAATTTGGCTACTTACGTCACCCATACATTCACATTAAAACTGATATTGTACTTTGTGGGTTGCCGCCATGTAAATATTTATGGATATTGTCGTATATATTGTAAATTGTAACACATAGTAGTTTATTAATACCTTTTTATCCTATTAAGTCGCCGTCAAAATTGCTATTCCCTTAATCCGAAGAGATGAATCATGAGTGGAAAATGGAGGAGGACAAAACGGGGAGACGGAAAATGCATACTGGAACTTGAAATCTGGTTCCTTTAACCACGTAAACAAGCTGGATCATTTTATCATTCTTGTGTATGTATTTATGCTTTTGTTAAGTGATGAATTGAATGAATGAACATTAATGCCATAGTACGCGAGCGAATGGACAAAATTCTCACAAGAGGAATAATTATCACGGGTTAAATGCTCATGGCGAAAATTGTCGGACATGAACTCATGCTTTTGATAAACATGAAAATGAGGCATAAAAGTAAAGGACTATATACAAATGACGCCGATTTTGCATGAAACATATGGAAGATGCAAAGGTGAAAGGGAATTCGCGAATATTTGCACATTTGTACGTTCACAGCTTTTCCTCTTGTGATTTAACATGAATTTTGATTGTACTTACTTCAACTTTAGGAGAGGAAATAGAAAAAGCAACTGACGCACAGTAATATAAATAAAAGTGAATGAAAACATGTGCGAAAAGTTGCACAATTTTCCCAGCCTTGTTTATTGCATGTGCATCCGCTATCCGCACATAATGTAATTATCATATGCATAATCATATCATCATTTCCACCGTATTTCTGAAAACTATATAGTACACGTGACTCTGTTCTAAAAACAAGAAAAATGATGGAAAAAACGTATTAAAAGTTTCTTTATACAGACAGAAAGTATTCACTATACACAATCTATTTTAGACAGCATTGTATATCGTATATCATAATCATAGTCTTGTATTTTTTTATGCAATGTGCAAATGTGTACGTACATAGACAAACGAGTAAAGAAATAGAGGAGATGAAGACAACCATTTTGCAAATTAAAGGCTTGTTGCTAATGAAAATGTGAGGTTAAGATTATCGACTGAAGGATGACTGCTGGCTAGCTTCTGAATTTCTAATCGTACTTGAAGGTCATACATAATTCATGAAAATGAAGACAAACATGATATCTATTATCCATGTCTGCGTGGGCCGAAGATGCAGTTACATACGTTTTCCCTTTTCAACGTTGAATAAATATACATACTTACACAGTCTCGAATTTAACATTTTCAGAGTAATAATCCCAAGAGTTTCTATGTTAATCACTGCAAACATGTGGTATCAAGAAAAAAAATACATGCACATTGCACATGTATCGTGTATCTTGTACCTAAATACATTCACAAAAACACAGACATACACAAGAATACATATTTTTATGCTTGTTGTTGTTTTTTGCCTGCATGTGTCCTAAATATAAGTTGACTGCTGATTTTTCCAGATATCTCCGCCTTCTACTGGCAGCTTATCTTCTAGCAGATTTTTTAGAGATGCTGTATGTATATGCGTATGTATATTTTACTTACGTACACATTACACATTATATTGCCCACTTCAAGCCAAACCTGAAATAAAAAAGCCCATTGCCGTAGCCGTTAATAAGGCTTTTAACATCATTTTCGATCACTATTTTGCCACATAACTACTATCTTTAGAAATTTTCTCGCCTTTTCCCTTGTTTTTCTTTTCAACTCCTTTATTGCCATGTGTTGGTAGTTGGTGGCTGTATATTAGTTGTAGATGCTTGTATCGTCATCGTCGTTATTAGTTGTCTTGAGCGCAAACTTCTTGTAACTTGCTGGCGTTTTTGTACAATGCATAGAGAAGACAGAGAATTGAGAATTGAGTGTATTGGATAGGATTGGATTGGATTGGACTCGACTGGCAATCGAATGGATTATGGATGGAGGATCCGTATGTATGCATTCATATTATGTATTTTACGGCTACCCATATCTATATACTATATATGATATATCCTAGACTTTGTGGAAAGAGAGGGCTAATACACATTACACATACTTACAGACAGACCACAGAAAAAGAGGCGAGAGAAAACATGATGAATACAGACAGGAGACAAGACACTATGTTACTATTACTCCATGTTTCCTTTCGAAAGAGTTTGAGAAAGAAACATAAAAAGAAGACGGAGAGAATGAGAGAATGTACTCGTGAGTACATACACAGATATACTCGTAGAACTATGCAGAAGAAAAAACGACAGGGATAGAGAGAAATAGAGAGAGAGAGTCCCTTGGGAAAAAATAGAATAACTTCCACCATCATTCCATTCATCTATCCATCTTCTTCAACTGCTTGCACAAGGCTGAAGACCAAGAAAAAAAAGAAACCGATGAGACTTGAGACTTCCCACCTTCTCATCCTCAGAGAATTTCCTTTCCACCCGCCGGCTTTTCCTTTTTCCTTGTACATCTTCCGTCCTTTTACCCTTACCTGCAACGCTGTATCATCTACACGGTTAATATCTAATATTACATAACTGTAGGTTACACACACTCATTTATGTATAGGATAGATATTGGTGGATAGACATACTTGTCTCTGTTTGATGTTCAACTGCATGCATTTACGTACGTATTGCATACATAGATACAATACATCCATCCATCCATCCGCCGAGCAAGATCAAGATCCCTTTGAGATCTAACCAGCCTGGAGAATAACTGGAAAGCAACATATACAAAATACATACCTACTTATGTATGTGTATAGTGTATAGTTATGAAGTAAAATTCTTTCTAGTGCTCTAGAGACAAACTAATAATGTAATAATACTGTTGTATAAAGGTATCAATAAAGTGCATACGTAGTACATACATATTATATAGATCTAGTAAACTGCTGATGGGATGCTGAGGAAAAATGACTAGAAAAAAGTGAGAGTCCATTGTAATTGTAAAGAGAGCATGTAATAGAGGAAGAGTGTATAGAAAATAGAAACTCACATCTAAAAAATTGATAAACTATAGATAACTCGACATTTACTGTCCCATCTTGTACATACATATAAAGTGAATCTCTCTCTCTGTATCCTAAACTCGGTGCTTCGGGCCTGCTTTCAACTTTAGAGTTGTTTTTTGGTTTGGTGTTTGGACTATTTTCCACCTCCCTTAACACTTATAGATACTCAATTACTGAGTGTTTATTCCGTAATTACGAAGCTCCAGGAGCGAGCATCCCGATTCCGATCCCGGCGGTTATGTCTTGAGTTTTGATAGTTGTAAAAAGTGCAATAGTATGAGGAGCGAAGGCTATAACGAAGGAGAGAAAATATATACACACCACCTGCCATCGCATAACATACATAAATGTATGTAATTCCCAGACACCTTTTTCTAATCTCTCCTGGCCAAATGTGAATATGATGAAGTCCCTCAAGAATTAACCAAAAACATGTAGCGAGCGCTTTATACATATGTTAGACTTTCATCAAGTATTTAACAGCCAGATGTATGATGCACCAAACTAAAGACACCCTTAGTCATTCTCCGCTCTTTACTCTTTGCTCACTCTTACACATACATAGTATTATAAAACCTTTGTGTTATGTCATCTTGCATGTCGTCCTGTGTGCTTACATCTTCCATGATTGCATTTACAATGTACTATGTACATGTTTTTGAGGGGATGTTACATGACAATGATGCATGTTTGTATCTTGACTTGATTTATGCACTGTACATGTAGAATATATAATTAGCCTCAAATACACATACAAATTGATATTTCGACACTTTTACTAAAAAATCTAAACACCCTTTATGTAAACAAGCATCTTAGCTCTCGTCCTCTCAACTAACTATGTCTCATGTCTGTATTCTAAGAAGGAAGCATTAAAAGTAAGCATTTAAACGGGAAGAAAAATATTATGAAATCTACAGTTTATTTTTCAAGACAGCTCATAAAACTGTAAGAAAATAGACAAATAAATGTTTTGTGATAGTGCATTTCATTTCAAAGCAAAAAGTCTAAAACGTAACTTCCCGTTTGAAGATAACTTTGCTGAATAAATAAAAATTATATTAAGTATGTAGGGTTGAGATTAGGGAAGTTAAAGATCCCGCATTTATTGTGAGAAGAGTGGATCAACATGGGAGTAAAATATACACAAAACTGATCAAAAATCAGTAAAGTAATACATGCATTAGAGATAAAATGCTCAAATAGAATAAAGTTAAATAAAGCATTCACTGCTTATACTCTGTCCTCTGTCGTATCGCATGTACATTTATTATGTATGTGCGCAGCAACTAATGCATTAAGAGATATGGTAAGAGATTGTAGCATAAATAGAGTTTTCTTTAAAAGAAAAAACCCTTAGGTGAGTTTCGTTATTAGCTATGAACGATATGGTATTAAATTAAAGTCAGGCAGAATAATGATTTGATTCAAGGTTTGTGAATTCACACGTGCCCGAATACTCAAAATCACATAAAATACAGCTTGATATCTGATATCGCATCGTAATTCCCATATTTTATGACAATATATTATGTAAAATTCAAGTTATAGGGTTACGTTATTCTCCTTTTGCATAAGCAAACAAATATTGCACAGGCTTACATACGTTATAACGCGTAAGGTACACTTAATACCTAATGCACGTGTAAGAAACACTTTCAGGCCGGAAATAAAACCGACAAAATGATAACAATATAACATCTTCATATTCCTTGTTATCCCTCCTTTAATTGGAAATTGTGATCGGGAGATGAGAGGGTTCGTGCTAAAACATGTGTAAGTATAAGTATGTATGTGTACACACTAAAATCAGGTGTAATGTGTAATCCATTAAAAAATTATTTTGCTTCATCCATTCTTCACATCCTGTATATCTTGTTAACCGTCTGTGTATGTATTAAGTCTGTGTTGGTAGTTTGGAGCTTGAAGTATATAGTTGAGCTCAACCCCGAAATCAAATATTTACAAAAATTAAAAAAAACTGCACACATGTACACTACAACTCTTTGCACAACATGTTAAATAGCAAAAGTTGGTTTTTAACATTGTCTCAAATGCGTACAGATATATTACGTATTACTTGGGTACACGCACTAAATGTAATGAATATGCAAAGCTGTGTACTATGTATGTATGTACGTAGAAAAGTACACATATTTTTGCATACATTGTTTTGAAGTTAATTAACAGCGGATTTTTATTTGTTTACATAGTGTTACACAGAAGAGCGTTTCATCACTATTGCGGCAGTTTCATTGTGCTATACAGATTCGTTCGTTTAACTTTTTGTGCAAAGAAAATTTCAACTCGACCGACTTACAGATATGCCAGCGAGATATCAGTGGAATCAGAAACGAATTTCACAAAACTAACTTCAGTATGCTTTATCGTGGAATTTTGTTTGAGTGTTTTTTAATAACCGGTTTCGTTCCGGGTATAAAACGTATTTTCGGTAGCCATTTAAAGGAACGAATTTTATACTTGTAAAAATAGATAATCGGGTGAAATAGTATGCGAATTCATAACTGCCTAAATTGTTACGAGCTACCCCTTTTAATACATACACCTAGTCATATAGAAGGTTACAGTTTGAATTCCTTGTGTTCAAAACTATTATCTTTATGGGCACTGTTGTTGCATGGTTAGTGTTAGCTATGATGAAAAGGTGCACTTTAAAAATTAGTACTTTGTACATGAATAGTTATATCGAATGTCCTGAAAGTTTAGTTGCAAAGCGTACTCTTGACCCTTTTCTCTACTCTTCACTCCAACTATACACGTATTATGAACATCGGCATACATTTGAACGGATAAAATTTATCTATTTATCACTGTCATTGAGTCTAAATGTGGAGTAATCACAGGACTTATAAGATTAAGATATAAATGCTTCGTTTCAACCTAAATTCTAATTCTGGAGGCAAAGCATGAAGTATTAACTCTAATAGCCATTAATAGTATTTATTATTGCAACTATCCAACGTCAGTAGCTACTGCGATTTCCGTTTTATTTACACATTAGCCATTAGCGAAAACAGTTCTGATTGCATAGTTTGATTAACTCTGCCACCATCCAGTCATTTGAAATTATTTTACTAATGGCTTTTCCACATATGCAAGTTTTTTTAATTACTTTTATTTGATTTACAATCGGACAATTAACGATTGTGTCAATGTATATGCCTGTAGTCTGTACATATATCTATAGAAAAGCAAAATTTTTACGTGGGCTTCAGGATGGCAAATCAAATAAATTCGTGGCAAGTGCTTACGAAAGGATGGCACAGTTCAGTCTAAAATTGGGTGACTCAAATTAAATTTTCCCTAACAGTTTTTTCTTATTTTTCTCGATCCCTTCTGGTGTAATAAGGATTTAAGTTGAACTTTTACGAAGGACACCTGATATGACGGCAAGTCATCATTATTTCCTGAATAATAGACACATGGCAAGTTAGTCTGCAATTTCGAACCAGATCAGAATCTAGAGTCAGATTCAGCAAGCAAGCGGACATTGGAATCCCCATAATAATATGAAACAAAACTACATACCTATACACAGTCTTATCGTACGGTACAATGCACACAAATATAGTTAGTGTATAACTTTACCTGTATTTCGCCATCTATGATTTGAAAGTATGACGGATGAAAGAATATTGAAGAAAGGAGAGGAAAGGAGAAGCAGACATTTCATTTTTATCAATATTCTTCACATTATCGAGAATTCCCAAGCAGTTGATGGAGAAGATCCTCAAGATCCTTCGGGGAAAGTTGAAGGGGCCAATCTCTCTATTCTTTCCTTTCGCATCTTTTCCCTGCTCTTTCTATATATAGCAACGTCTTATTCTTATGCATAAAAAAGACGTGAAGCAATCCTCTATTTGCAGTGTCAAAAAAGGGCGAAATGATCCCCATTATGATATCAAAATTGTAGGTTTCTCTCTCTTCTTCTCTTGGGCAGACGCTGATACTATTACGAATATTGACTGAAGTGGAAAAGAGGAGGGAAGAGAAAGGAAAAAGGAAATATGGGAAAAGAAAAAGCGTATTTGAATTTGACTAAATTGATTGACAGGAAACCATTTCTGGTTCTCGTATTATTCTGATCCTACCCTTGTGCCGTGTGCTGTGTGCAGTGCGTTTATCACTCGCTCATATTCGTATAAACTACATATGTATACACTGCTGCCATTGGGTACTCCACAAATCGTAGGTTGTGAAGTGATTGTACGGACACAGATATGTAGGCTACGTGCGTACATTGCACAAGCACAGATGGATGGAAACCATGGATATGGTATTCGTGCAGTATAAAGTACAGTACAGTACAAAACAGTACAATCTGATCTGCATATTGACTTTCTCCAGTTTCACAATTCACAATGTTCAATGCTCTGTAATACTCTGTACTCTGTATGGTATAGCCGTAGCCGATGGTTCTCTCCTCCAGTTCGCTTTCACTTTGAGACACTAAGCTTTTCACTCCATGGGGTGTACAAAGTGGATTTTCGTCGTATTACGATTTCTATCTCCTCGACACAGAATACGAATACGAATACGCATATCTACCTATCTGTCTGTATTTTCTTGGTCAGAGTTGGATTCAGAGTCGGAGTTGGAGCTACATAAAGACAGGCACATGATTCGATTCCTTGTAACACAAAGCCAAAGCCGGTATCGAATGATGAGACGAAAACGAAAGTAAAGCACATTTTTGCATTTGCCCACCATATGCACAGTTTTCTCGTTCTGTCTCCTTTGCTTCTTTTCCGTGCTTCCTCTTCCCCCGGTGGATTTAAGTTTGACTTTTGGTCGGTTTAGTGAATAGAGAAACGTGGAAAAGGGAAGACAGGGAGATAGAAGGGAAAGCTGGGGCAAGCAAACGAGCGAAATTCTCCAAATGCTTCCATATCTCACCATGTAAATAGGATAAAGGATTAGAGCCATACACAACACACTATATACTATAGATCATATGCGTAGAAAGTAAAAATACACACAATGCATGCACAAAATCTTTCTGTATAATAGGTATGCATGTCTGCAAAACTTACATATATACAGCTTTACTATAGACACAGATTTGCATTTACATGCTCAATTCCATGATGCTTTTTGTGAAATAGAAAACGGAAAATAGCCAACAGTCTAAAAATTTCTGAATCTACAAATGTACGCACGAAATATAGAAAAATGTCTATATATATTATATATCTATGTACATAATATGTATATGTAACCAAATATTTTAACCTCTGTAATCTACATACCAAACGTACTCCATTATGGATCCGTTACTATATACTGTCCGAAAGGCCGTCGCCTTTCTCTGATACAGTTGGTCCCAAAAAACGTCAAAAAGTGCAGGAATTTGATGTTTTTTCGGATTTTGACACTTACCAATTAAAGTTTTGAACTCAAAACAGCAACCTAGTACTAATTTTATGTAAAAAAGTGAAATTGAAGATAAGCATGCTGATTTTCTATTAGTGGTGCAAAAACCAGGTGTTTTGTACCACCCGCAAAAAATGGAAAATTAAAATCAAGTCAGCAGGTACATATTATAGGGAGTGTTATATTTAAAGTTTACTGTAAATTATATAAAAGTCTTCCTTCCGCACACAATCTGAGCTATCAGATACAAAAAGAATATGTTGATATGTCTGTAGTCTATACAATATACATACACATGGAAAGGCAAGGAGAGGAAAGAAGAGTCCCAGAATCCCAATAGTACCATTTCCAATTTCGAAAGATAAGTCAGGAGGCATAAGATGAAAGCCTTGTAACATGTTACAAAGCTAAAAGCATTCAAAAATGTTATGCTTTGTACTTACTTACTTGCATTACCTCACCATGGCCTGATGCCTCATATATATACATTATACATGTACAGTATCTACAATCTACAATCTACACACAGTGCCCAGTGGCTTTCTTTGGCTTCCTATGTGTGTAGTTTTTCTTTCTCTACTTTAAGCCTCTTCTTATGTTGTAGTCGCAGATCTTTGATCTATTCTTCTTTTTGCATTTCCTCTTTTACCATTTACGCATTTATACACGTATCACAGACACAGCAGTAGTACCAGTGTAAAATATATATAAGTTTCTGGGTTTGCACTACTACTCTACATTTTTTATACATTTTAGTTATGTGCATATGATCATGATCTGATCTAATATGCAATAACGGAGGAAAAGGAATTGATGGAAAACGAGGGAGTCCGC
Source organism: Sminthurinus bimaculatus (assembly GCA_034698285.1). Classification (NCBI taxonomy): domain Eukaryota; kingdom Metazoa; phylum Arthropoda; class Collembola; order Symphypleona; family Katiannidae; genus Sminthurinus; species Sminthurinus bimaculatus. The sequence continues at coordinate 366 of JAQIVE010001938.1, read as the reverse complement.
AAACGGACGGCAGAGTCCAGCGAAAGTCGTTTTTCTTTTTTTCTCTTACTCGGTCTCGTCACTGTCTGTAGTCCGTAGTTTTTACAGTACACTATCTGTTATTCGTATTCCCATTCGCAACCCATATCCATACTCTTATACCCGCAGTTGTATCCGAATTCAAATCCGCCTGTCTACACTCTACACTCTATACACCAGTCACCGATATAAATGTGTGCCTATGGGTATATTTTTGTAATACTATTGATAGATCCGTATCCAAAGGGAAAAGAAAAAAGTAAGTTGAATCTGTAAACATTTTAAGATCGGAGAACAAGGATAAATGATTTTTATTCAAAAATAGCAAGCTTTCGGTGACTTGAGCTG
>JAQIVE010001937.1:0-22046 GCA_034698285.1 Sminthurinus bimaculatus | reverse complement strand
AATATGTTCCCGGCCCCTGCAATACCCCTGGAAATATTGCCGTTGCCACTGCTGAGATATCGGGGCTGCCAGCTATGGATCAGGTTACGTATTACGTATAGTATCTATCATACGAAAACTTTTACAATGACTATATACACAAAAGAGTAAACTGCGACAGTTGAACTGACCAGTGACTATTACATTGAACAAAGAGACTAAACAATCGAAATCGTAACAACTAGAACATTCTAAACTCCCAAGACTTAAAGTATGTATATTAGCATATTATTATCTTTGAGACTTGAGACCAAAAGAGCTAGATAATAATAGATAACTAACGTGACTATAAAACATACTATTAAAACATATTTTGATCTTCATTTGTTTTATAAAAGGGAATTAAGTATTTAAGTGTACAAATTACTAATACAGTTCATTTATAAAAATAGTACAATCATGTAGCTCGAATCATATCATAATACAATATACAATAATAATTGTAAAAAGAATTACAATAAAAACGTTGCAAATCTGTGTATTTGATCAGGAACTCGAGTGAATGATGTAAATTTGGGTGATTAGTATTCACCCAAGAGGTCTCGAATAGGATTCCCAAAGTCTGTAGAAAACAAAATTTAATGATGATTACACATTACTGTAGAAATGGAGTGCCAAAAACCGGCCTGTGTATGCAATTATCAAATAAGAATAGTAAACTTAATCATTTCAATATCATGTAGATTTTAAGTAAAGGCTTATAGTTTTATGTCAAACATTGAACTAACTTGTCCACGCACCAACAACCCAGTCATCAATTGGAATTGGAACGATTTCCGCAAAGTCTACCGCTTCTTCAGACGCTGGAGGAGGAACTTGAAGGCTCCATTCCTCTTCTTCGTATGAAGTTGACATAGGAAGATATGCATCTATATGATTTTCATCAATGTACATAGTCTCATAATAGAGTTCCTGTGGGTTTGTCACCGTAACAATACCATCTGATGGGCTAAACTGAGCAAGACTAGTATCGATGTTCTGAGGACCACCACTGAATCCAGCTTGACAAGAACTATTATTGGCAGTTATCATTTCCAGAGATTCTCCAATACTTGGGGTATTATTATTACATTCTCGAGACCTTGCCAATGCAGATCTGTTGGCGTAAAATGTAAGCAGATTTTCATAATACTCAATGGTAGCCTTTGACTCTGCCAGCTGCTTTTCTTTGTCGTCTATGGAGGCTCTGGAAAATTTTTAATAGGCCAATTCTATGATTATTTTCAGAACATTGAAATTTGTGCTTTGAAAAATTTATGAATATTTTGAGTATTTGACTTATTCTAACCTTTTACCATAATGTATGTGCATACTTACTGTAGTCTTTGTTTTTCGTTTTCCAACGCGATCCGCTCTGCCCGTTTTTTATCTCTATAGGCTTTGGAAGACTTGGCCTGTGTGACATCAATTGAAGTCTCCTCAAGTTCGTATTTAAATGTCTTTACTTTGGTCGAACCGTTACTCTTCCGGCCCCTCTTGGACTGATAGCATGAAACAAGACAATAAAAAAAACAAAGTTGACGATAATTAATTATTCGCGTCACAGGTTGGACGTTAGTTATTAGTCAACATAATATTAAGGCACTATTTCATAACTGCATGAACACATAAACATAGCTACATACTATTTACTTTATAGATATTATTCAATTTTAATTCTATGTTCAGGCGTTAATAAAACATTTACTCTTCACAACCTGTTTAAAAACCCTAAAACCAAAAAAAAATTTCGAAATATAATAATATATTTCTAATGTCCAAAAGATTTATATATATCTATTTCTTAATATTTGTATTTTGTAGCAATAATATTATTATCTATCTTATATTTTAGATAATATAACGAGCCTGCACACATTACTGATGTAACATTATAAATGGGTGTAGGTTGTAGGTTCATCAGTAAAGGAGGACGAGGTTGGTACTTCCATCGACCTCTATTTACGTTATACATGATACTCTATGAAAATGCGGAGACCACATAACATAACATTTGTCGTTTGCCATTATATATAGGCGGTAAAAAGCAACGCGCCATTTGTATTTTCTAACAAAGGCAGCGGGCCTGAAAAACATTTTTTTGCCAACGACGCCGTATTTCGAGTAATTAAAACGTTTTTATTACCATACATCATACATGATATAGATTATAGATAGATACGACCTCATTCACGTAAGACAGTTGCATACAAAATATACTTAGAAAAATATCTGTTTTTGGCTTGTCTAAAAACGGTTAAACAAAACAATTTGAAAAAAGGCCAATCGAAAAAAATTTGGTTGAGAAAATGAAAAAGCTTTCAAAAAAAGGCCGTAAATGATATTGTATTTTTAGGGATGTTTTATTAAGCTACGATAACAAACATTGAATGCAAAAACCTTTCAAAAATCTAACATAAATGGTGTAGGACCCACGACCTCTTTAGCCTATAAATCCGTATAGAAATTACCGACAAACATGTGCAATGTATTAATTTACGGTAATGTATGATGTGTTAAATGATAAGCATATATTTTACACCATACATATACTAATTGGAAGTGCGTATTAAATTGTAATAAAATGGATTTACTTTGTAGTCGTGTATCACCAAGAGCAATTAAAATCAATACTACAATATGTACACTTATTACTACTAACTACACGGAGCTTACAATTTATTTGAAAGACAATAAATACATTACTTATACTACTCACCTCAGTATTACTCGGCTCCCCACATTCAATTGATGATCCTGACATTATAATATCCTAATTACTGTGTGTCGATAAAACTTTTTTTTATGATGTAACTATATTTCAATTAAACTGCTTTTGTTTTCACACTAAAAGATGAGGATGACTCTTCACGGTGGCTAAGAACGAGAATGCGACTAAATACGACCTCCAAGAAACTGTAACGCTGTTCAAGTACTGACAAGCAAGAACATGAATTTTCTTGAATTTATACAATGCAACGGAGAGGAACGCACGGAGTTGTTCACAGTTCACGTGTACTTATACCTTTCTATTTAGTTTTTGTATTTTCTCTTTCTTTCTTTAGTACAATGTTTTAAAGTCCTTGTCAAAGAGGAAGGGATTGAGGAATTAATAATATTATTTGCTGCTTTTACACGGCACGTATCGACACAACATTAAATGATAAAAACTACTTATTATTTATTTACATGTAAATATTACTATGCCTGTTGTAATTGTAATTTCCGACGATCTTTTGAAAAAGTAATAGCCAACATGCACTGAAATAACCCGAAAATAAAATTCACAACATCAATGACTCAGAGTCCGGCCATACCACTCCATACTTCGTTTCTTTCTTGCTACTTGTCTTCGTTTCTGCACTATGCTCAATGCTGTCACTTGTTCTACCAGCACCGCGATATAAGTAATACATATAAATGTTTAGGTACGTACATAGTTAAATGTGCGTCTAAATTAGGTTTTGTAGACGTATTTTATCTCCATCATTTAACATGCTGTAATCATAACATAAATATACAACATGTACATAAGTGTTTGATTTTACTCTTTTTAATTCCGATGTACTTAAATACTGTACTTTTGATGGATAGAATAATATTAATAGCGTCAGCGTCAGTATATTTATTCTATACATTATTATTATGTATTAGTGAATCGATATTAATAAAAGAGACTTTAAACATAGTTCCGTTTCAGAGTTTCCAGTTCAAGTTAGGCAAAAGAGGTAAACATAAATAATAGTTACTTTTTACTCATCTAAAATCGCGTCTTACTATACTCTAATATTCTGATTTTATACAGAAAATACCACCATCATGTTTCATAGTTAGTACCTACGAATGATAGTATGGAGATACTGTACAATAAACTCGGAACAACTCATTGTATTCTGATTTTCTTTATGCATGATTGAGTCTGGAGTAGATAAACACACTTTTCATAAACAAAATTAAAAGTGAGAAAAATGTTTAAACAACTCAATTCAAATGTTGCATCGATTGTACAATTGATAAGAAACCATGGAATGCGTCAACAAGCGATCTGTGCATATTTGTAATTGATGATATAAGCTATGTATTACGTATATAATATATGATGTGTGATTACTGCATATCGGTGTTTGGTGTATTAATACTACAAGTAGTTGATAATAGACAAATAATATGCGAGCAGCTAAAACATATTGGTTGAAAATTGCTGAATCCTTTTTTTTCTTTTGCTGTAACAAATACACATAGTTAAAGTATATATTGTATGATTTGTGATGTCACGAATCATGAGTCACTGTAAAGCGGACACAATATGTATACATCTCATATCTCATTCTTTTTGCATAAAACCTCAAAGAAAGTACTTATGTTTTTGTCATTATCATTAATCGTAAAATTACGAGTCGGAATATCATGTTTTTTTAAATTTCACGACTCTGAGAAAAAAATTCTAATTATGTATCTAAAATTTTCTAAATGTACTTAGGTCCATGTGTTATTTAAAAGGGATTATGGCACGTGCTCAAAACTGGATACCATTTACCAGTTGTTAATATAACGTTTTTCTCAAGATTTTGAGAAAGGGTTTTTCTAAGCCGTCTCCAAACTATATTATATACATGTACTTACTATCTAAACGGGTGCAGGTCCAGATAATAGATGCATTTGGCTCGAGCCAAAGCCGATTATAAGAGAGGCCACAAAGTCACAAAAGGTGTTGCTTTCAAATAATGTAAGACTAAGAGGTGGACATGATGAGAGGGCATGTCAGTACTAGTTCCAAGAAAACAAAGCGCTAAATTCTCGTAACAAAAGTCCTTTTTTATTTATTTATAAACTGTAAAATCGTTATTGCACATTCTTAGGCAAAAATGGACCTGTCAAATGTTTTCATTATGTAAAATAAAATGAAATGTCACTCTCGTCTCGTCGTCTCGATGTCCTGCTGGTTTTGAAAAGGTTATACCACAAGGAATTCCTAAAAATATTTTCCCATGCATACATTTACTGGATATTTATATATACATATTTACTTGCATATATATCGAAAATCTTTGGGTTAGCATATTATATAAAAAGTTTACTACCTAAATACATATTATGGTGAAAGCAAATAAGTAAATAATATTTAAAATTAACAATCAAAAGTTAATAAATGATTTTATGCGTCTATGCATGTATTTAGGTAAATGTTGCAAGTACTATGCTTTGAGGTGAAAATGCGTATAAAAAATTTATTTTCTTTTTAAGTACTAAGGACAATTAAATTATGTAAATAGTATACGTGTAAAACTTAAATTGTACGTAACAAGTACTTTCAGATTCAAAATGAACATATAACGAGGTGCAGTGAACCAACATCAATTTAAATTCAAGAAATAGTACACAAAGAAGTAAAAAGTACAAAAATATTGGCATTGTTTTTTATCGTGGAACATATAATTACAAATTATATAATAATATATACGTGAGGAATTAAGTAGCGAGTAGGATATAAAATATAAGCATCATTCGCGCTACGTAGAGAAAGGTTATCACGGTTTTAATTTAAAGTAATTATTAAAATTAAGAAGCTCTAAGAAATTAGAAACTTTTGGATAGATCCCTTTCTCTACGAGATTGGCAGCAACTTGGACAAATACAGCTTCCAACTCTTTGTAAACATTAAAGCATCTCACAAGGTGCTTATAGTCTTGACTTGGAATGTGTTCACCTTTCCCCCAATTTATGTTTTTTCCACAAGAGTCCAGCGCCGAACAAAATGCCTCTATCACAATTAACTGATTGATCAAGAACTTTACTACATGACTGGCTTTCGGACCAAGAAGGCAACTATAAGAAACAAAAAAGTGAATAAGACGCCAATACCACCTCAACAAACTCAGCATAACATTCACATAGTCATTAGTATGGCAGATAGATAATAGAATTCAAAATACCTTGCATATTTTTAGAAACATACATACATATATAGCATCATTCGTATTAATAATTTTACACTTACTTTGTAGTCACATTTTTGACGTACTGGCGAAGTAACACGTATATTTTTTCCAAAGAATCCATCTTACAAAATAAAGCTGTCAACTCTGTCCATGAGCTGTGAATGACTGTTACGTTTATATAATTTCGAACAGCTCGGACAAAATGAAGAAAATAGTAGCGATAAACATTGAGTTCTTTCAACTGAGTAGAATTTCCACCTAATGTATATAAGAAAAGAATTATCATTGATAGTAACTGTTACAGTATAATTTGCATTGAATATTTTGAGAAAAGTTTAAAAGTTTGTGGTTGTATTTTTGCATAGTTTTGAGTCAAATATCAATGTACATACATTTTGATTTTATCACGGTTGCAACCTTCCCTAAAAGTAGTTCGGCTCGTAATAATCTCATTTGAAGGCGAAAAATATTTTCATATCTTCGAGTAAAATCATCAGAAAAGATTATATTCAGGGGCCACTCAAATGTATAGCGAAGGTATAATGAATTTAAAACATTGAACTCTAGAAAAAAGACCAAAAATTGTAATTATAGACTTTATAAATTTCAATACTACGAAGGCATACTATATTATACGTCCGTATGTGATATTATTGCCACAAAATTAAGTGTCTTCCTTTCATTTTAAGGGTCTACGGTCAACTTTGTAAAAGCACTACGTAACTTCTCAATGCAGTACTTGGTAACGGAAGTTACGTAGACATATCAATTTACGAGTTAACAAGCTTGCAAGTCACGAACAGTCTTTACAAAGTTGTCGACAGACACTTGACGCTCTGAAAAATTAAAATGACGGTGAGTGAATTACCAGACGAGATCGACCATTTGCTAGTTTGTTTCCCAGCACTGTCAGCATCAGAACGTTGTTCTTCAATATCAGGTTCAATGACTGCAAAACTTAGACGATTCTTTATAAAGTTAACTTCCTCATCTTCGATACACATAGATAAGGCTTCTTCCAATATTGAGTTGATGGTGAATATATTAGACATGATGTCTTTTTTTATCTTGAGACGTTTTTTTTGTACCTGAGCAAAAGAATTCAAACAATCATGAGCAATTGTTAATTGTGTAATTCGGCGGATCAAGAGGAAGAAGAGAATATCAGTCAGGAAATTATTATATTTCAGCATCCAACACATACATATGTATATGTATACTGAGTCAGAATAACTTACATGACATGCAGTTTCCTAACTGATATACATACCGTCATTCGTCATATAAATATATAATGTGTAATAATAAAATTGTGATATTGCAATAGCAGCCAAAAAGTTATTACCAAGTCTATCAACATATTACTCAAAAAATGACCGAAAAGTCCATTTTGAAGTAGTAAGAAGTCTTGCAAGGCTTTAACGTGTCGAAAGAGTTGCTTAGTAACTATAATATGATGCAAAAGAGCCAGGTTGACGACTTTATTCCTAATGTAAAAAAAATCAAAACGTTAGCAGCATTTTAAATTTTATACACTGTATGGTTATTTGTGTAAAAAATGTGATAGGTATAGCTGAGGATTGATGTGTAACATTAGTACGTTCCTTATCGTTGTAGCAAAGGAGCATAAATACAGATACTTGCACATCTGTTCAATGCATACTTCATACATGGTAAAATTGTATAAAATATAAACAGTAAACTATTACAAATTACAAACTTACCGATAAGTTAGCGAGATTTCAATAGAGAGTGATATAAAGCGATGAGTTAAGAATTCTTCCGATTCGCTGGAAAAATGTTCATCAACTGTTTCTATTTCCTTCGATGGTATTAGCGTTCTGTCAAACATTTGTAAATCCAGTTCTACCGGAGCAACAAACCTGGTCTTAAAATCTTTTGACTTTAGCTTTTTAATAATTTGGGACTGACATTCGTTATTTTTAGTGAACGAGAACTTTTCTGCATATTGGTCTTTATCATTTTCTTGATAAACGTTTGGAATTAACACTTTCTGATCTGAAGAATCATCACCGACACCATTAGAAATACAAGTGATAGCATCATTCATATCCTGGTTTTGTTCTATCTTTATGCCACCATATGTTTCTGTAGGCGAAGTAATAGCAGTATCTACAACCGAAGCAGAATCGCCAGATCCGTACATGTTTTCTTGAACTACACCATTGTGATTGTTTTCGATATTAGCTACTAATGGCGTGTGTTGAAACGTTGGATTTGGTTTTATTTCCCTCTTTGGTGTTGTTAATATATTCTTAATTTCATCTGTATCTAAAAAGTCACCGTAATATTCGTTTAAAAGTTTATAACCCTTTTCTACTTCCTCCTGATCTTTTGCCTCCCAATACGATTTCCGCTTGTTTTCTTCAAATAAGTCATCAATTGTTTGGCGTAACCTCATGTTTCGGGCTTCTTTTAAATGATGTTGAACTTGATACAATTCTGCTTGCTTCTTTTTTCTCGTTTCTAAATATTCTATCAGCTGAGTAGCCTTGAATTGTGCTTCAAACTCTTTGCGATTCTCTTCCAATTGATATGAATCAATGCAAGTTAAATCTTCAGCTGTTGCTGTTTTCCGCACTGTTTCTTCTATTTCTTTCAAAAGATATCCGTATTTATCTAGGAATTGGCACATTTTCTTTTCAAAGGTACTCATTAATTCAGCGATTCCATTATGAGATAAATGGAATTCAAGTTTTAATTCTGAGTCGTCGTCAAAACATGCAGGTGATTCCTACAAAAAATACAGCGATCAAATCAAACCACATTAAAATTACAACATACAATCGATAATTAAATAATAGTCTACTATACATATATCACACATACCTAGAACAAACAGAAATGTCGCATTTATATGTATAACGCTCATAAAATATGTTTGATTGCTTACAACTTACAATTTGTTTTAACTCCTTTAACAGATTAATAACTTTTCCCGTTTCGAAAATAGACGTTTTAATATCCCTTAGAAATAGTGGCACATCTTCGACTTGAGTAAATTGATGAGTCCAAAATCTCCTGTCTCTTGGAACATGGATTTTATTCCGTACTATATGGAATTCCGATGGTGGTCCAAGAGCACCATAAAATATCCACTCTGATACGTACCTATTAAAAACATGAACAAATCATTCTTTATTCATCAGCAAATTTAGCAAATTATAAAAGCGGATCACTTTATTACATGCAGCAAGTATATTATGTGTAATCATTAAAAAAAATTCATAAATTAATACCTGGTGTAAGCTTCAGAACATGTGATAAAAAGGCTTTGGAGCATCTCAGACAAACAAGGAGTTTCATGTTGTAACATCAAGTCATTTAAATTCTTCAGAAGAGTCAAAGGATTACCATTAAATTCAGTTGTTGCTATCTTCATCAACATGTGTAATTGCAAGCTAAATGGCTGTAAATACAATAACAAATGATCATATTACGGTTAAAAATATTATGTTATTATGCAATATACAATATACTTTTTTACAATACAAGTATGAGCAATAAATGACATTTTTAATTCTATACGCAATGAGTACAAATAATATTTTAAAAATATTTTCTTCATCTTACCCGAATAAATTTTTGCAACATGGTTAGCGTTAAAATTGAGGATTGTTTTAACATCACCACAGTCTTATAAACCTTAATGTAGTCCTTTATAAAATTTATAAAAGCAAGAAGGACTTTTGAAGGACGTGCATCACGATGATTTTCTTTACTTGGCAAATGTATGTGAGATAATTTAAGTACTAACGATCCTATGACAAGGAGAGGTTCACAATAATTGGACATGGTACTTGGAGTGAGACCATTAATTAATATTGTAGGATTTTTTAGGAATGTATACGTATTCTGAGTACTATCACAACTCGAGTTGTACAAATAAAACACTTTGGATTGCCTTCCACACAATAAATCGACAGCATGACTAAGGAATACAGGGAGAGGAAGATACTCTGGTTTTTCTGCTCTTGTAGTTAATTCAAAAATTGATTTTGATCCCAAGTCTACGGTTGTTGAAAAATGGAAATGTGCGTCGGTTAGACTTGGAACTCCATTACTGTTGGCAATACTTGTTGTCCTCGTGGAATTTTTGCTAGTCAAATTTGCTGTTAAACTATGATATCCTGAAATTTCGGGCGAGAGAAGCCACAAATTATCTACAACCTTGGAGGAGTGTTCTTTGTCATCTGTCAAATATGATGAAGCAGCGTTTTGATAACCACTTTGCTGTTGTTGTCGGCTTTTACAGTAGGTTAAAGATAAGTTATCCCAAGATGGATGACACTTTATTTTTGATCTTTGTTGTTTTCCTTTATTTGTGGTTGATGATGCTATCGTCGTGGTGGATGTTGTCTTATGAGTCAAATGACTTAACTGTTCCGAATAATTGACTTCAGAAGGAGACGTATAGCCTTCATCTTCCAAATTATCCATTTTGATTACAAATATCCAAAATCACTAATGGCCTTCCTGCAAATCAAACATACAATTTTTACATGTTAACATTTGTCTTTTGTCTTGTATCTTTGTACACTTACATATCCGTTTTTACAAAGGACAAATAATATTATGCTTGTGAATAAGAACCCTATCCTATTTACTTACGTACAACTGCATACCATTAAAGAAATATTAACATAAAAACTGACTTGCCTTAATTATGGTAAGTTCAACAAAATATTCTGAAACAGACACATTATACTTAAATATTTAGACTACTTTTATATAGTTTTCAGGAATGTTGACAGTTAGATTTTGTTCTCTCACTTTTATTTATTTACCTCTGCTCAATTCAAGCTGATTCCCTCCAAGTTTTTCGCCGCAACCGAATATTTCAAATGGTCCATCAAAACGTGTTTTATTTTACACTTTTTTACTCACTATTTATTTAGGAAGTTAATTTTGTGTGTTGGGACAGGGTTTTGATTTCTAACGAAGACTACTATTATATAATTAAATTAAAATAATTCGTTTCTTGCAGCGTGATAGCTGATATACCAAGTTATCATTTTGTAGGAGATTTTGTTGTGCATGGTTATAGTGTGTAGTTTTGTCGAATGACCCAACACGTGACTTTTTCTTAACCGAGGAAATTATACTTAACTTGGATTTCCCCTTTAAATACCCTAGACCCTAGAACCCAAATCTGATTTTTATTTACTCATTTCCCTATTATTCTTTTTTTTTCAAAATGACTAATCCTTTAAAACAAAACACAGTATGTATCTAAACTTTAAAACCAATTATAGTCTATGAGTTTTTATTTCCTCTCGAATGTGTGATGTGTGCCAAAAAATGCTTGCTTTTCTATGTATTCTATAAGTACGTACACGTACTTACTTATGTGTAGGTGCAATGCTCTTATTGCTCATCTCTTCTTCAACCTTTTGTCCTACTTCTTTATATCTGGTCTCATATTATGTCACATCTAACAACTGTCTACAGTTCTGTCATTTCCTGTATCTTTACCTAAAACAATATCCAGCATTGTTGGTTTTGCTTTAACAAAAAAATCAATATGGCATGTGCGTACTGACATGTTATATATGCATAATGCATGATGTTCAATTACACATTTAATACCTAATTCTAAGTACTTGTATATATCTATGCATATATTGTATATGTAGTTGCACGACTGTAAACGTGAAATATAACAATGTATTTTAAAAAGAAATAAAAGTAGCTCGGAAGAATAGTGCAATTACGTACACATACTTACATAAATGCAAACTTGCACTGAATATTTGAAGCATTTACATGCATATTCAAACACATTGTGGAGATGAAGAAAGTTAAATATTATCAACAAAAGCTATAATCACACCGGAATATAGCAAATCCTGGTCAAATTGATCTAATCTAATATCTAATAGATACACGCTGTGTCGTAGCATTATAATGTTATCATTTTGCTCAAGCGTCTGGGGTACAATTTTGTGCTTCTACTGTTTGCATTCTACTATGAGGTCGGTGAAAGGTGAAAGTAGCACTTCAGTTCCATGATTATAATATTCTGTACCAATCTCCAGTGAAACTGCCAACTGTCCAATCAATCCTCTCCACAAGTTCTATAATGCCGTTTCACAAGCATACAAATTGTGGTTGTGAGTGTACTTTGAGGCAGGTGAACCTGACAGAAGATCCCGGGTAAGTTTTCATTTTATGTTCCGTTCTGTGTTTAATCCTCGTTATAATATTATCTTAATGTATACTTACCGTAATTTATAATTCGACAAGGGTTCTATAGAGACGCATGACAAGCCGCTGTTAATCTCTACTATCGAAACGGAAATCAGAATATGTACATTGATTACTGCAGTATTTAAGTAGCATAATTATCATGGTGGTCTATAAATATTATTACAGATAGATACTTAAGTACATCAAATCTATGATGAAATGCTTTGAGCTTTCACTAATACGTGCATTCTGTATTCATAATATACACATCATGTACATACTTATTTAGAAAATAATATAGATCATAGATCGGCATTCATTATACTATTCGTACATAATTTGCTATAGCATTCGTCTATAGCAAATTATAACGGGCTTCTTTTTCCATAGTTGTTGTTGATTATACCTGGAACGTTGATGATGATCCAACCTAGTGCTTAGTCACAGCGGGTATTAATTTAATTTAATAGACCAAGTCCAGTTTGGAGCTGATGTCTGCCATTCCAGCCTAGTATGGTAAATTATATAGCAGCTCTGATTGCGGTCATGTGGCTGTTGTTGAATTTCAGGGAACTTATAGATTATAAAAGTAAAGTATCCTGGACAAAAACATGCATTTAACAGTTTTACGTTTCATATAATATAGGTATAGAATAGTAAATGGTGAAGTAAACAAAAGCAATAATTACTCCTAGTGCTTCAATCAATGCGAATTGTATTAAAGTAATTATTTCCATGTAAGATGCAGCAGTTGTTAACAGCAGGGGGTACAATTTTCGATGGGTAATTGGTATTCGGAGAAAAGTGTTTTGCCCAAAACATATTTACCTTGAACAACTCCGGCTGCTTTAAAAAAATTGAACTATGTTTGGGGAATATTAAATTACATGCATGGTATCAAATGATTTAATGAGTTGAGAATATTTATTCTCAAGTAAATAGACTAAAGACAAGCTATTAGATATTATTCTGATATCTGGTCTCCAGCATGTATAGTTCTAATCTATTTTTTACAAAAATAGATTACAAACGAGCCACCACAATGGTTTTACCGAATATGAAGTAGAAGTAAATATAGTACCGGGGAATCCGTTGTGGTCGAACGATAACTGGATTGTGGTATATTGACTCGACTCTATATCTTTCGCTATCTTGAAGACGCGGCTGAATTCGCAGCGTAGTCATTGTCAACATTGGACATTGGACGTCAGCACAAATATTACGAGCCCTAATTTTGTCCAATATGCATGTATGATGTATGTGGCTGTGTGTTTACTTCACTAACACTAACGATAAGTATGTTAGTTTTTACTGTGTCTTCCAATTTTTTGGTGAAGTCTGTTGACGGTGTTTACTCTGCCCTTGTGAACGAAAATGTTAGTGCAAGCATATAAGACTTTATTTTATTGTGTCTCTCTCTCTCACTCGCTCTCTCCCTCCCTCTCACTCTCTCTTTATTTTCCGCAAGTTTGTATTTGCCATAGCTGCCTGCTTGATATATCCACCGTGTCATACTCAACATCATTTATTAGGAAAAGTCAAAATGTTCTGAATTTAATCCACTCCATCTTTTATGACAGGACTTTATTTCTCTCCATCTAGTTTGGATCTATGTATTTTTCTTCCTGCCATATTACGTAAAAATGCATGTATATTACACCCAAGTGTAGTGCATGGTTTAGCGATTGCAAAACTTTTTCTTCTGTGGACCATGTTTGTATTTGTGCCCTTTTGAGTAAACTGAAACTCCTACAACAAATAACCCACCTATCAGTCCTTATGTATATACTTTATGTGTACTACTATGTATGTTGGTTCCTTCATATTTTGTACATACAAAGGGACAACAACTAAACGAAGACTTTTTTTACATTGGCTTAAAAATAACACCGAGTGGTTCTTCTGGTTCATCAAGAACAATTTATTATAACAGCCATATTTATTGCGCAAGTGTGTTGCAAGTCTGCATGAAATTTTTGGGAAAACTTTTTTGATGACTACCCTTTAAAGGAACTTAATCTTTTCTTGACCTGTCCGAGGACCTCAAAGCCGACTGGAAAAACAGGCATTTTCGCCGTTTTTATACAATTTCAGATGACCTGTATCTTTAATTAGGTCGTTGGATGGCAGTATTTTATACCAATTTTTTGGAATAAAAAAGGAAATCATAAAGATATTACGCATATCTGGCATTCAGCATAGGCCATACTATTTTTGAGGACTAGGTATGTACCTTTTCTTTTTTATTTCGTTTGCTTAATAACCATATCTATGAATGCCCTATATCATAACATTCATACGCAGTATTATGATATTCCAGCTAGGATGACGGTAAAAAATAATAAGCGATTTCCTCGAGTTTTTTTACGTCATTCGCCTTCTCCTCTAGTTACGACCATGTCAATTATTCTTTGGAGACAAGTAAAGCGTTTGTATCTACATAAGAGACATAGGACATACACAATTTGACTTGGACTTTATCCTGTATAATAATGTGTATGTTTGCTTCTATTCATTTTGCTTAGGAATTTTTGTTGTCTGTTCGTTTGAAGTACAATGCCGTATTCTGTACGTACAAACAAATATAGGAAACCTTTTACTCTGGTTTTAACCCCAATCTTGATGTGTGCAGATTCCATCGTTATTATTACGGTGGAAGGAATTCTAATAGAAAAAATCATTCTTTGACCCTTTTGAAGGATCAAGCAAAGTCGTGATGTCTTGGTCTAGATATGTATGTATGTATGTACATGCATGTTCCTTTCTATAGAGGTCAAATATTCCTAGAAAAAGACGTGTGTCTCACCATCTGATATACACACCTATACCTATGTAGTAGACTATCTACGGATAAGTGCCAAAATGGTGTACACTAGCTGTATGTACGTAAGTTGTACGTGTATGTTATGTGTACACCGTACCATGCACATTTAATCTGATTTTCCGTATGACCAAATTTTCTTCCCCCTTTGAGTTGACTAGAGTTTTCTCTTATCGTGCCTTCGGAACAAATTTTCTCCGTCTCCTCATGTGTGATGCCACTAACGTCTTCCTTTTAACTTTCTAAGAATGTCAGCTTGTCTACTTTGAGTGTCTACACTCTGTAAATCTTCACTTGAACACTGAACACTGTACACATAAACACATCATATTGGTTTGGTATTTGTGTATGTTGTATGTATACACTTACTAGATACTTGATTCCAGTGGAATCATTCCACCATAACTGCAACTATAATATATCTATATAGGTACAACTACTTTTCGAGTTCTCACTGATTAAAGAGAAAGAGAGGGAGGTCAGACCAGAATTAATGGCAAGTGTAGATATGTAATGGAAATATTGTAGCAATAGAAGCATTAGTACAAGAAGAATTATTTGGACAGTACAAGTCGCTCCGGCCTTCTTTTTTATATTTTTTTTACTGTTGAAAAGAAGGGAGAGACAAAAGAGTGTAGAGATCAGAGCAGATGACATACTACATGCTACATACTTCATAGCATATAGTGGTGGTCCTTTGAAGTTTTTCATGTATACATAGAATCAGTATTAGCATCATCTCTGCTTCGTCTTTTTCTTGGTGTTCAAGCCGTAATTTTCAAAGGCAATCTTCAGCTATCATTCCATTCAGTTTTGGAGTTTTTGGCTGTAGAGTTTTACACACATAGAAAGTAGGATCCAAGATCCAGAATCCAGTTCTCCAACTCTTTACTCTACTCTAACCTCTCATGATCCTTTCATCATCCTCTACTCCTCCTTTTTCTCAAAGATGTATACCATCGATTTTTGTCTCTCGGGGTTTCGAGGTTTTTCAGATAAACCAGAAATAGGAAATGGGTGTGCATTTTAGAGTGTAGTATGTGTTGTGTTCGTACATGGTACAGTACAGTTTGTTGTACTGTACGTAGTACGTAACGTACGTATGTATTACACACATGTAACATGTATGTACTGTAGGGGTGAGAGTCTCAGCTTTTAGTTGATGGATTTCCTCTAGTGCTGTGTAACTAGTATGTTATGGCATACATATTACTTTTACTTTTAAAGTGTTGAAAGAGGGTCTAAAAGTGCATGTTGTAATGGCTGTGAAATATATCTCAAGTCTCTGTACAGTATTTCATTGGTGTTTTTATCAAATGTCATTTTCCGTATCGCATATCAAGTTTCAATGCTCTATGATCAATGATCAAGTTGGGCGAAATGCCTACCTATCGCTTTCACGTTTTACTTTTCACCATTTACGATGAGTGTTGAATATTGAGTCACGGAGTGTTTGTACATCATAATATACATTATACACACATAGTTTGTACATTGTATATAATAGAAGGTTCCTTTTGCTCTCAAGATTGATTGCAGTTAGTTATTGGATATAAAGTATAGCAAAATGCTTTTCTGTTCAATCTCTATTCTTTCGTCTTTATTGACTCTGTTCTGTATGACTTGGCATGGCTCACTGTTTACGGTGTAAAGTGAACACTGTATACAGTACCCAATTTGCCATTTACCATTTACAGGTGATGTAGTGTACTGCACTGTAAATTAAATTATTTCGCGCTTCATTATTGTTACTCGGAGACTCTTATTCCAGTTCCAGTAGGAATTGAAGTGGAGCTATATATATATTATGTATGTACGATGTACGTACAGCTGAAGTTGGAGTAGAAATTGGGATAAATACAGAAACTTAGCCTGGTCTTTTGTGTCTGGAGTATTTACAAAGATTTAATGGCTTCCTATGTATGATACACAGACACGGCACAATACGAAATGAAGTAACCTTGCCATCTCCATTTGTCTAGAATTCCAGAAAATGGGGAGAAGTGTAGGAGAAAATTGAAATTTGTACGCTATTATGTATTTGAGCTAACATTCACAATCAGTGACTCGAGAATCCATCCACTTCTTTTGATCCTACACATAAAGGTATGTACAACATGCCTTTATGTATGTAAATGTATGAAAACATGCATACATAATACATACATATATCATAAGATAGGTACATAAAAACATCCGTGTATTGTATGTACCTTTGGGAGATCCTATGAATACATTCTATATTCTATAGATTCCAGGACTATAAAGGAACCTTTCGAATTCGACTTTATTTTATTTCGCTACACTTGCAATTCTCTTGTCGTAATATAGTTAGAGTTTTACTTCTACTTGTTTCCTTGATAACATCATCATAGCTCCGAGTTCCAAATATTTCCTTTCTTATAGTTACTCAAGCTCCATGACCTGTAGAAAATGAAATCAAGGGAGAATCAAGAATCACGACTTGAAAGTCAACTCAATTTGCATTTATACATACATAAATATTCCCTTATCTCGTCTCTTCTTCTTCTTCTTGTCCTCCTCATTTTGTTTTGTACTTGTGAGTGAAGTCTAGTCAGTAACAGAAATTATTTGAGGACTCGGGGGTCACAATTAATTGTCGTGTAGTGAGCTAGAGAATTAAAATTCTCTCCTTTTTCTGGTGGGTTTGTGTAGCTCGCTGTTGTTTTAAATTTTAATATTTGAGGGTCCGTGCATGCATATATTTTTGATGTCTATGCATGGAGAAAGTTGGCCTCTGGGTATGGTTTGATATGACGACGAAAACGAAGAAGAAAGAATAGAGAGCAATAAAGTTTTGGATAAATTATTCATTTTATAGACTGACTAATGTCTGTATGTACAGTTATAATATTATGTCCACCAATCATAAAGGATGTAAATATACAAAATTTTAGCACAGAACACTCATCACCTCTCCAATTTAGTTACAACTTTCTTGAAAGACGTGCATGTGTATTTATGTATGCGTACAATGTACAATATTGCATATTCAGTCCTCGTTGTGACAAATGTTGAAGTTGAAACGTAACAGTTAACATTGAACATGTATGTGTATTGAAACACAGTTTGTGCATACGTAATACGTAACAAAAGTTTTGCCACTTGTATCCTATGCCATAACATAAACCGTGATATTATGCAAATAATAATGATTAGTTTAGCCTTAGTAGTCACGCACTAACCCAGTTTTTTTCATGAATATGAATATTTGTGTCATGCGCTGCGGAAAGGATGCTAAATGTAATTTTGATGAGCATCAAGAGAGATTCGCCATGAATTTTACTTATTTTTCTCTTCTCAACCCTTTTCACCTACATACATATGTATATACATAAATATGCTAGTTAGCTAACAAGTAACTTGGGTAAAAGACCTTGCATCTTTTCCAAAGCTGTATCTTGAGTCTAGGATGAGATTCTATTAAGAGAGATAGAAGATGGAGATAAAAGTAGCCTATTTGTGAAAGTGAAAAGCGACAAGGGAAATGGATCAAAAACTCAAGTCGTCTCATTTTTATTTCATTTCATCCTAAACTTTATGGCTACAGCACGTATGTATGTAGTCAAGAGTGTGTAGAAAGTAGACTTAGACAGTTTGCATTAACCCAATGTACAATATTTTATGAAAGAAGAACTGTAAAAGAAAAGTTTAGAACAGGGAAAAGTCTTTATGATAAATATCAGATGATTAAATATTAACCGTTGAAAAAGTTCTCATCGTCAGTACCTATGCACATTGCAGTGTTATTCGTTATTTGTCTACTTGTTCAATTTAAAATTTAGCCATCGTGATAAGCAAAAGAAAGAAAGTA
This sequence comes from Sminthurinus bimaculatus, assembly GCA_034698285.1. Taxonomy (NCBI): domain Eukaryota; kingdom Metazoa; phylum Arthropoda; class Collembola; order Symphypleona; family Katiannidae; genus Sminthurinus; species Sminthurinus bimaculatus. Next base: position 3,223 of record JAQIVE010001937.1, on the reverse strand, counting down.
TCTACAATCTACACTGTATTATCTGTCACCACTTAAATGAATTCTGCTTGAAATCTTCATCTTTTCTCCAAATTCAAAGCCAAGAGTTGAAACAATCACAAAGAGTGGATGAGATGAGAGGAGAGGAGAGGAGAAGAGAAGTGGAAAGAAGGGAGTCGAGTGGAGTGGAGAAAGAGAAATAGTATACATCAGTAGAGAGTAGAGAACCTATTCACACTGACGTTGGTCCATGTAGAGAGAGAAAAGTATAAAGTGCAGTACAGTACAGGACAGTGTAAAGTGTAAAGGGAGTCGGCGGCAGAGTAAAAGTACAAAAACAAAATAGAAGGCGTGATACCCCCGCCGTCCCTTTGTCTTGTACACTGTACACTTTGCAGTGTATTGATAGAAGTGTAGAATACCTAATAGGAGGATATTGCAATATATCGAATTATACGTACAACGTACATACTACAAACATACATGTATCTTGTACACTGTACATATATATAGGTGGCTTCGAATCTTCAGCTGTGAAGAAATCATTGCTGGACAGAGAGAGAGAGTGAGAATGAGAGTAGAGTGTTGGAGTTTGAGTGGGAGAGTTGTAAGTTGTACATTGTACAGTGTGCTGTACAGTATAGCTGGTGGTGACGCTCTGCTGGCACTCTTGTATTTGCTCCTCATCATAAATGGTTTATGAAGAGAAGAAAGGAAAAGGACGAGTATAGGGAGTAGAAGTGGAGTAGTAGGGCTCCGAGTTGGAATTATACTGGCGGCAATGTACAATGTACATATAGGAATATCTAGCACCAGTAACGAATGAACGACACTCCAGTTGGTCGTACGGGAGTAGGTATAGGAATAATATAATACACACGTTTACTACATTACATATATCCTTCAGCTCTCTAGCACTCTCTAGATGTATGTAGTGTAAACGGGGGAAAGCGACATAGGAATAACAGAGCCGTGCGCGTGTACAGCGAGCTTCCATCCGGAAACTGAATTTTGTGTGTTCCACTTCCAGGCTCTCTTTTTCTCTTTCTTTCTCCCTCTCTTGCTGTCTCTTTCTCTCTCTCTCTCATTCGTTTGCTCGCTCGCTTGCTTGCTCGCTCCTTTTCCCTTTCGCGAACGAGGCTTCAGTGACTGGGTTTTGCAGTGGGAGAAAGTAGTGTGTCTTGTTGTACTTGTATGTTCACTCTGACTTTATGCTATAATATACACGGTCCTGTTGGCAATATTCCGCGCTCCATACTGTGTATCTAATACTTGGTGTACGGTATACGGATAGAGAAATAAGCGAATACGTACATAGATCGCAGAGAGGGAGTGGAAACGACAACGACAAGTAAAGGGAAACGAGAACGATTTCAGCACACTTTTGGCTCGGCAAACTCAACTCTAGTGAAGCAGAGAGAGAACAAGCAGAAAGAAGAAGTAGAAGTAGCAGAAGAAGAAAATAAGGAAGAAAGATGGAATTTCCCTGTCTTTCTCAGTCTCAGTATCAACTGTAGTCTGAATCTTTCTCGGTGTGTCTGTCTTAGAGCTCCATCCTCTGCCGTTAACTCTGTTCCTCTGTACTTCCTCTATAGATATTTCCCCTCTTTCTCATTGTGAATCCAAATCCGAATCCGAATCCGAGTTGAAATCCCAGGCAGAAAAATACTGCAAACAACCCTACACGTTACCACACACACACACAAGATAACAACATAAGAAGAGTGGGAACGGCGGAATAAAATTCAGATACAGTTGCTTGGTCTCGGTCGCTGGTTGACTTGACTTGACGGGAATTCGGTTTTACTGTTGCTGATAGTGTTGGTTGACGAGTGTGTTTATATCTACATACATAATACATATATTTGTATTGTGCATTGTGCATGTAGATTCTTTGTGTCGTGGTCGTGGTCCTCTTTTCTTCCTCGTTGACCTGGCTGTTTGCCCTTCTTCTTTCACAATCTGCAATCCACAATCCTTCACACAAACATACAAAGATACATAGATAGAATAAAAAGAATATCAATAAAAAGCAAGAATCTCAGTCCACATTGTGCAACATCCACAAATTTTTTGCAAGGTTAATATAATTCCAGTATCAATAGCAATATCACAAACCGATATCAATTCAGTTCCAACAAGGACAAGATTGTGTGAGTACCGAGAACAAATACGTGCATACATATTTGTATAGTTCAAATACATACAAGTACAACTGTACAGTATTGCTTTTTGTTGTGAGAATATTCATCGCTATTCCCCGTCCGATTCAAACTCCAGTTCTAAATCGACTTTCAAAGGGAAGGATTTGTTTACTCGCTCTCTCACATTCATTCATACTGTGGGCATATACATACAGTCCAACATCCAGTTGGATAACTTGAAGAAAGAGGAAAAAAACCTTCAACTTTGTCTTATCGAAAATAAATTTGTCTTCTTCCGTATATAACATACAAGTACATACATACGTTCTTGTCTTTCTCAAGCCATTCTCAAGATCAGTTCGAGACCCTTTCATCCAATTGAGTTGGGGAGATAAGGGCAACCATTTCATCATCATCGTCGTCCTCTGTCCCATAGATATTACTTGTGATATTTAATTTGACATTGGTCGTTGAGCATATGTGTGTAGTTGTGAGAAATTTGTAAGATAAACATACGACCGTGCGAGTGTCTATATTCGTTTTTTGTCCTTTGATAAGTGAGAGTTATCTCCACAGTATACATTATACATACAGTGCTATATACAGTACACTTGTCTCCGGTGATACCTACACCATTTTTCTGGGTAGATTTTTGCTCAAGTTGACGTTGACATGTGTTGGAGTTGAAAACGTGGATACAATTTGCAAGCTCAACATCAATTGACTGAAAGAAAGGAAGCACACACCCACATTCATTTAAATAGATGAAATAGTATACGATACGATATACGCACTATATTCAGCTCAGGAGTACGAATAACTGGACTGTAATTAAGCAAAAGAAAGGAAATAAAACATCACCCGAGAGAGTTATCATACATATACAGAGAGATAGAGATAGCTACCAAGTCTAATCAACTAATTAATTAGCTGCTGCGTTGGGAAACGGAAATATTGCGGAGACAGTCATCAACCACTTCCACATTCAAGCCACTTCAATCCAATCCAATTCTGTTCAGTCCAGTTGAAGAAAACCGTACAAAGTAGGATCATGGAGCCCTCTCTAATCGAAGTTGATGGGGAACAGGACGAGTAATAAT
>JAQIVE010001936.1:0-22047 GCA_034698285.1 Sminthurinus bimaculatus | reverse complement strand
CACTATATGCGTTTTCTATTCCGCTGACGAGATCCTTGACGTCAAAGTCGGCAATCGCTCTTCGTTAACACAACTCATATACCATTATTGAGGTCTACTGTTACTGTTACCATATATGGAAAATATTAGCCATGAAATAAAATAAAACATTTTATATGAAGATAAGAGTATTAATAATGATATTGGTAATATACAGCTGTGCCTGAATCTGCATATATAAGATACGCAATGTTTGAAGATGATCAAAAGTGAACTCAAATCTATGTGTATGTATTATGTATATGTAATCTCTGTATGCATAAAAAATAAAGAAAGAAGTTGACGGGCAAGTTTCGTCGTATAAAATAAATATCCTCATACAGATGGAACGAAAGAAAGATTGAACCAACGTATATAATATAATATATACAAGTTGACTTAGAACCAGAGAAATAAGCGAACGAAAGAACGAATGCAAATGGACGGACAACTTACAACCTACTTATAAACAACTGCAAACTTTTTCTCTGATCTCTTCTTTCCTTCTCTTCTTCTCGCATGTAGCACGATCTACGCATCTCTCAATCTTTCAGTTTACACATGATTTAAACGTCAGAAAGGAATCAAATCTCTTTCATACTCATGTAAAAATATCCTTGTGGCTTCGATTGACTCTTCTCCGTTTTTTTTGAAAAGGCAGAAAGTCAAAAAGCCTTAGCCGTACGCACACTTTTTTATGCATGTATACATACATGTTCCACTGTTCGTTCGATTTTGATGTAAAACCAAAGAGGGACAGCAGGCTAGCACACAAAACCATAATTTCCAAGCTCAAATTTCAGTTTCTCAAGCCGATCAAATTTCTCTCATGGTTGAACCCTGTCTTTGAGATTCTAAGTTCTTCTTTAGATAGATTCTAACTTGATAGTTTTAAAAATTTAATAAATTATTAACCATATTTAAAAACAGGCGTTGTAGTAACATCCGCCGTATATGAGTACATACTGTAAAAAAGATTGGATATCGAGATAGATATGATATGGCAGATATTTAGGCATCGTGTGTAAATATGTCTAGAAATTTACATTTTGTTATTCTAAATATTTGATCGCCAAACTATTTTGTTATTTGGGATTAATAACCATTAATAATAAAACAAATCAGAAGCTTATCTCGTAACTACCGTTCTATTAGATTTTATATGTGTTGCAGCTTTCTTTACTCAAAACCCGTACATTGAAACAAAAACCAGTATATTGCATTTTAATAACTATTAAGAATAAAACCGTCTTTGGCACGGAGTAGAAATGCAAGGACAGAAAAAATCAAGATCAAGTGAGCCTTATACACATACTCTTTTATATACATGTACATATATGGTGTAGGATTGTTTGAGTTTGAGTCTCTATATGCATCATATACTAGTTTACTATGTAATATCTATAATCTATAATAATGTATATTTATGCTTCATGATAACCAACAAACTTGATATTTTGTGTTTACAAAGTGTGTTTAAGGTGAGTGTACCAGTAGATACGTATACTGGTGGTGTAAAATAATAATTATCATGATTCGGAAGGGAAAAAGGGAGGTCTGACTTGTTTTGCCTCGTTCTGACTCAGTAAAATTTAAGGAAATAAAAGTTTACCAGGTACCTGGTACATAGTCATTATATACGGAAAAAATTATACAGACTGAATAATTTTTTAATTCTAAATTTTTTTGAACTCTAGCAAAAGGTCAGGATATGATAAGAAAAAAAGACAAAAGTTGTATGGAGAATGAAAAAGCGGAAATATCGAAATATTTAGTACTCACATTTGGACTATAGGAATTGATGCTGTCTGTTGGTTTCGCTTCCTGTCCTGGACGTCCGCGAGTCGAGCAAAGTCGCAGTCCGAATCGGATGCCAGTAAGCGAGCTGATTTCCGTGATTCAAGCAGGCGGACTTCATCAAGTTTCTTCGTCACATCGAACGGAATCTGTGTAATGCGTATGAGAGAGGGGAGAAAACAAAAAATACATTAAATTTTTTTCTATATTAACATGTATATGCACATTTTACCAAAACATTATATACACCTTATGATTCTACGATTTCCCTTGCATGATAGATAAGAGTATTTCATATCCGTCTTTCTTCTCCAGTATTTGTAAAATCATGAAGTATGCTACAAAATGTCTCTAACTAACCAACATCCATGTACATAAAAATATGTAATGTCATTATCGTCTCATCATGGATCGATCAAAATGTAATGCATCAAACAGAAATGTACATGCATAAATTGAAATTTTCATTATCTCTTTCCCTTATTTACTTTATCTTCTTATAACACCCCCATTTTATTTTCATTGTTATTACTTAGTAACACTTTATTGCTCTTTATATTGGCGAAGAACTATTGCGTGTTCGGTGCTTAAAATAAATAGGGGAAAACATAGATAATAACATGTAATAGTGACGATAATTACTAATTTGTAAATGATACTCAATATTTGTCAAAAAACAATATTGTTTTTTGACAAATATTGAGTATAAAATACGAAACTGAGCATAAATTACGAAACGTAACGTAAGTAAATTCTATTCATTGTAAATGTAAACAAATATCGTTGCTGTTTAAAAAATAAATTTGATAAAATATAGGCAAGTATATACTTTTTTAATGTTTACATTATTTATTGTTCCTGTTAAGTCATATAGATTACCCTTTTCATGAATCATAATACACTATAGACTAATTTAAACAGTATAAATAATCATTTTTAACCCTTCACAGTATAAAAAGTGATGATGTAAACAAAATAGAAAATTCCAGACTATTTGTCTGACGGGAATAACTAATGAGTTGAGAAATATATAGATAGCATAGAACTGAAATTGAAAATGAGAAAGGCAAAACAACTCATTAAACAATCATTTAAGTCACTCTGTTATTATTACTAATATTCAGCGACGGAAAAATAAAACTTTGACTTTTTTATCGTAAAAGTTTTTTAAACGTTATTTAATCGGTACTGTATATCTTATTATAAATATTATTCCCTTACAAATACTCCTCCAACATAAAACGAACGGAAAAAAGACTTTGTCTGAGGTCTGAGAGTCTGAGTAAAATTTTGATGATGAAACTAGTGCCATTGCATACTAATGTTTTTATTGTGCTACTATTATGACGAGGAAGTTGAGATAGTTAAATTTATTACTTTACAATTCTATTATTATTATTATTATTATTAATATTAGAGGAGAATAAGTGAAAACTACTGCAAACAACCTACGACTGCTCCATAATATACGCGCAAGTTCAAGGCATCTCTTTACTAACAATAATTATTGTCATACAGTTTATTGAATAGAAGCTTACCACTAGGTGTATAAACGCAAGTAACCCTATAACTCGCACTTGCATATGTGCATGCATATATTTACAGATAACATGATACATGTGTATGAGAATGAGGACGAGGCAGAGACATGTATGAAGCCCTATTTAAAAATGAAAAGGTTTAAACCTGTGTCTGGAGTGTATAAATAAAAAGTCATTGTGTAAATAGTAAATAGTAAACAGTACATAAAAACGGCTGTGACTGTAACAGAGGGGATACAGAATAGAGGTAATTACGCATTAGCGAGAAATACAAGTGCAGTATCATCATCACCTTCATTGTCATCGTAAGAGGGTATTTAAAAAAAAGTTGTATATACATGCACGGCCAACTTCGACAGCAACCACATCAACATAAATTCATTCAAATTCCACCAATCACCCTATCCAACCAGTAAATATATCAATATTGCGATGATTATCATGATAACAATCATGCTTGCAATGCTCATAATCATGATATATTATTATGAATATATGATAATTGATAATTATAGTGCTGTACATACATCAATTGATGGTATTCTTGTTTCTGATACCTATCAACATGAGCAAAATGTGCGTAAATTATGTAATTTCAAATATTCCACAAAAATGAACAAAAAATAAAGTTTCTCCAATAATTCTCATCATCAAAAACATGGATGAGGAAAAGGGGATCTTCTTATTTAAGTAATGATGTGTAAAGAAAAAATAGCTATATACCAACAGTTTAAGAAGTTTTTAAAAAGTGGGGTTTGTTTAAATCGTATTCAAAATTTCATTTGCATAGTATCATATTTCACACTTTATGCCGATAATATTTGTTTTTTAAGTCTGATTGGGAGTGTCAGCATGAATGGTCATGATGAAATCTATCTTATTCTTGCATGATGATAATACGTAATGGCAATATGTACGGTCACCTACTTGCCCAAATGACCATTACCATTAAAATAGAGGATAGAGGAGCAGAAAAAGAAAACGTTAAAGACAAAATAGAATAAAACTAACGCTAGCGAACATGCCGTTTATTCCTATATACAAGACTATACGTTCAAACTTCAAACGATATAAACGTAACATCAAATGCTATATGTATGTTGTTTTTTACTATAGTTACACCTCTTGGACTGCCTAGTCTCCACAACTGCAGTAAAGTATAGTGCTTGTACCTACATACACATGGATTTAAGTATGTATCGTTGAACTCACTTCACTCACAAGACTCTGGCTTGAGACATTTGCTGGTGAAACTGAGGAGTGAGTAGTGAACAGAACAGTGTGTTCACAATTCAGCGTTTGGCAGCAGCAACTTCCTTGCATTGAACAATATAGATATATACGTGCGAGTATGCGAGTTCATTGTGAGTAGGCCGGCAGGTATAAGTAAATGAATAAATAAATGAAATAATACTAATCATACGCAAAGTGATGAGGAGACACACACATGTACAGACTCGTAAACAGAGAGAAGACAATTTACTATGATTAAAGCAGGAGTGACCATAAAATAAAATACCATGCCATAGCCCAGCTAAGTATGTGACTCTTTGTCATTATTCAAATTCCCTATCTATATACATACATACATATTCTTTGAACTATATATAATATATCTATAGATCAACAATAAATACAATATACTACACAAAGATGTATGTATATATAGTGTGTATGAGCAAGTAGAGAGGAAAGTAGAGGTAAATTGTGGAGTGTTCCTCGTTGTTGGCTGATGTTGGTTTGTTGCCGTTCGTAAATTGTACATATACATGAAGGTACGGTATAAATATGCATATAGATATAGTCAAATACTTGCTGCTAGTAGTGGTAGTTGTCGTAGTCATAGTAGTAAGTAGTGGTAATAGTAAAGCAGAAAAAGAATAATATCCCGTTAGAATCTCCACACACACACACACAATGTGCAGAGTACGAAATGAAAAAGGAAACGAGACGAGACCAACAACCACGGAAACTAACCTTGTGTGAAGATTTTAAGACGCAGTAAAAGACGAAGAAGAAAAGTAAGCTGTCCTCATATTATGATACTTGTAGAAAAATTGCAAGCTTCTACGTACACACACTTACACACATTGTGCGAGTATATATACAAGTTGATCAAAAATTTCACCAAGAAATTAACCACAAGGCACATTACCATTGGTTTTTTGCCCTGCTGAGCAATTATACGATGCGAATGCGATACAATCGTTACTGCAGTGATATATTTGATGTATCTTTTTTCTTTTTCTATCTATGCAATATGCGTACAGAAATTACACACACACACAGACACATAGAACTAGAGAGATGAGGAGAGCCACTACAACACATGAATACAAATATTGATATATACAGCCATCGGCACACACATACACACATACACGTATACACTATACACGTCATGGATAAGACATTGTCTTGCCTTAGCTTCTAACGATATTTCCCCTTTTTTCCCTGCAGAAACATCTACACAAAATTACTGCCTGTACTAACAGCAAAATATAAAAATACAAACCATAAACTTATTTCTTCTTGGTCTTTTTCTATCATCCCCAAAAGCTATACTATAGTATAGCTATAATGTCATTATGGATATAGTTATGTCTAACCATTAAAGCATATCACAATGCTGATGTGAGTACACACAGTACATATGGGTAAATGTGTTCGAGCTGCAAAATGGACCAAAAACATACTTCAAGAGTTGACGAGTGTACATGCAAGTCAATGAAACAAGATGAGAACCAGATGCTAATTTATATTGATATGTATTTACTCAAAAAGACAACGACGAAGAAGAAGCTCAAAGAATTGTTTATGTACACATACAGTAAACACTTTGCACGTACATTTGTGTTTGAACATTTATTCAAGGAAAAAAACGAGGCATTAAGAAGAAGCAAAAATAAGAAATCTACTCCTCAAAAATCCTGATCCTTCCACAATTTCAAGTATTGAGGATGGGAAATACATAGTAGTATAGTGGTATAGTAATGCAAAATGCGCAGAGTAGAACAAAAAGTAGAAGAAAATACTACGCACTTTATTCTCACTCTTATTATTGCTATTATGTTGACTGCTACTACTACGGCTGCTACTATGAAAAGTCTTGTACCCAAACAACGTAATGATAACAGATACATAAGCAATGTATACAATATCGAGAGAGAAAGAGTACAATACACCGTACTCCTTGCAGGCAACGAACCAACCACCATCATAAATAATACAGGAGTATTTGCACACATCTACATCTCTATAACATACACTATACACTACACACACTTTCTAAAGGTCTACTTTACTCGTAGGTGTGTATTCTGCCCCGTACGAAATGACTTTGAGTATATAATATGAATCGGATTATGTGTGCATCTTCGAAGATGTTCAAATGCACACTACAATTTATATTTAATTTACCCAATAAAAACCTGCTAAATACTTCACTAACATCAAAGGCGTTTGTTTATTTATCAGTTTGATGGTTTGATCGTATATTTATGTCATTTTGTGCACATAATATTCTTCATGACTTTTTGAACCGAGTTGATCAATGAGAGGGAGAGAGATATCTAGAAACTAGAAACAACGCATACAGATTCAACTTTTCTGTACAAATTTCATTTCATTAAATGTTTTAAAGTTGTGCAGTTTACAAGATGAAGTACAAGAAAGTAACGATGAAGACGACGAGAGCAACACAGAAAAAAAACAGGAAAACAGCAAGACGAATATGTACATTATGATAATTTACAATCGTTACTAGTTTTACTAGTCCTATCTTCAAAGCTTAAAATGCTGTAGACGACTATTCTATTCGCAACTTGGTGACACACCTTTTTTTCTCTGTCTCGGTTTTTACTATTACACCTCCTCATGACCGTCTTCATCATCATCATCCTCATCAACTTAAAGACTAACAGGGGCAGAAAAATAACAGCATACAAACTGCCTGTGTATTATGCACATTTAAAATGTCTCTCTGTTCTGCAGGTAAGTTCTCTGCATTTTTCTGAAGTACAAGCATATACTTGTATTTTTGTAAACAGAATATATGCACATTTTGAGAGAAACAGCTAAAATTGTTAATAATCTACATAACTGTCTCTCCCCCCCATCTCCGTCTGGCTGCTTCTGATTTTACTCTCTTAATGTCAATAAAACTACAACATGATTTCACCACTAGCAACTATTAACAAGAGTGTTGAACATGTATAAACGCATACACACGCCACAGCCCAACAACATAAATTCAATACATTTGGCATTGCGTGACCTGGCTGAAGTTGTTGAATAGCCAAACTGCATTTTATCAATAGTAAACTATTTTATTCGCAACCGCTTTTTATAATTTTTCTACTCTTTCTCCATTGTCAATTTAAAAACTTCCTAGATGATGTTTGCAGCTTTTAATATAATTATTATCACATTTCGCTTTTTAATAAATTTTATATGCATTGAAGCTTAATAGAAATCGTGTGTGTTATGTACAAGGTCCAATAGGTTTAAAAAAACGATAATACATTATCAAACTATACTGCACTATCTAACGTCGGTATGCTATGCAAAAACCGATATAATTCAAAGATGTCCCATTGCTGCAGGAAAATTCCAACATTGTCCCATCATCAAAACAACAATTAAAGATGACGATTAAGAAAATGGTAATATTATTCAAGAAAAATATGAAACAAGGACCATACCAAAAACCAACCCATGAAAACGCCAAGAATGGCGCCAGTAAAATCACAAAGCTCAACACTTATGCCAACATATGTATACCAAGCCGAAAAAACCGGCCGGAATGGAAACATACAAATGCACAAATAAATGTGTGTACATATGGAAGTATGTGTTTTTACAATAATAAAAATGAAAAATGCACACACTATGGACTATAAGCATATTATAAGCATATATGTATATAAGGATGTGTGCATCGAAATAAATATCCAGCAGCTAAATAGTTGTGCACTCTTCCAACACATTATTCATGTTCAGCCAGCGGACTCATCATATTATTTCAATATACTAGCACTAACACATTGTGTGCATACATTTAAATTTTAAATCGAGGAACTCCCAACGAAATGAGCTGGCAAATAAGCAAAACTATATGAAACATAGTTCGAAAAATGTCAAAACAATGGGTGATATTTATACACCCATGTTATATTATTATATGCATAGCTCAAGGGAGGGAAGGAAATACTGTTATTTTTTCCGATTACTACACATATGCAGATCGAGATTTTCAAAGCTGTTAAGACCCAGAAAGAGAGAAGGGGAGAATGTGACTGTTGTAAACTTTTACTAGTCGTTTCGTTTGAGCATTTAAGCGAAGAGGGGTATGGTTCATAATACTGGTAATAATATAGACACACAATATTAGCTTGGTTTAAATACAATGTATACAATGCAAAATAGAATAAAATTTTTTTCTAGATTGAGAGTGTAGTTTAATTAGGCACAATTTATACACGGGCATGAAGTCATATGTATACCAACAGATAAAATAGAGTAAATGTATAATATAGATAGGTAAAAAAAGATGAGGGCATTGTTCTGATGCAAGCCAACAACAATAATAATATTAGCTACATTAGAAGTAGAAGTAATACTAGTAAGCGCATTATTATTATTATTATTACCGGCATTTGGGCGCTCAGCTGAGAGCTGAGAGGAAACTGCCGAACAGCCGAGAGAAAGAGAAAGAGATATATATAGAGGGAGTAATACCAATATAATGTTATCCAATGTGTGCATACAAGTATACACACACATAATACGCCAGCAGAATATATTGTATGCTGTTCTCTCTATGTTGTTGGCAAGGGGAAAGAGTGAAAAGGAGAAACAGAATGAGAGAGAGAGAAAAAAATCGGGTATATTCAGACTTTTGAACGCATGTTGGCTTCGATGATGATGATGATGATATTTTGCTTGAAGCAATGTTGTTGCTACCTGATGTTTCTGACTCTCTCTCTTTCTCTCTCCATGAGGAAACCAACCAGTCTCTGGGTCTTTATTTGTACATGCGCTGTGGACCCTCATTCCGAAAATGCGCACCAAAGTAGAACGAAAAAACTAAGTTCCATAGTGACAGAATTCTCGCTCCTTTGAAAGATCCTTCAAATATATACACACATGTAGCTAGATCCCTTTCCCATACACATTAAATTGTAGAGGAGGCGACAAAATACATACATAAACATGAAGACGAATACGCTATGTATATTACATGAACTGCCATTAGAATTCGGAGTAATATTATCTAATTAAATTTAGGGAAGGAAAAGCTTTCAATGTGGAAAGTCAACAATACCAACAGACTCAGTAATGAGAACTATAACTGAATGTAAAGTAGTAATAATAACCGGTTGACAACAACCTTAACCGGCTTAGAATAAATGTGCCTACGTATGTATAAAGAATTTTTATAACAATGTCACTAAATTTTAACATTTGATGCATTTTAACTAAGAATCAGAAAGCAAAAGGTAAATCAAATTGTACACAATAAAGTTATTTTTAAATTACCTCGTTGGATCCGGGACTTTGAGGTAGAATGTTGATGAGGACTTCATCGATTTGTGGACGATGATACACCACTGTTCCACTTACTTCCCGTCCATTGTGAGTGACGAAGGTCTTCTGACCTGACCGAAGTTTTAACGAGTTCACAGATCCAAAGCCTGGACCTACTAGTTCACTTTCACCGAACTCCCTTGTGTCTCCACTTTCAAAACGGACCACGTATCGACTATTCGATGTGATTCCAGTTGAACAATTATGGAAATTTAATTCATCAGGATTTTTGCTTCCAATAATGACCCCAGGTAGAAAGAGATTATTCTCTTTACAAGGGGCACAAACTCGTGTTCCAACTATGGATCTCTTGGCTAATCTCTTTCCGGCCGACATGGTCACGTCCTTTTATATTTCCTTTTTCTTGGACACAGACAAATACTAAAACGTCTTTAATTTGCTTCTATTTACTTTTATTTTAACTTCTTTTCCTTTTGGCTCTTCACGTTTCCTTTTATTCTTCTTTTTCTTTTTATAGTTGTACTTTTCTTGCACTTAAGTGTATTAGTTTACTCTAGTAAATATTTATAACTGAGATACACTTGGACAAACGACGTCTCTTTCTTATTCTTTTATACTGACGAAGACAAATTTTGAGCTTTCAAAACTGACACTCAATTGATTTATTTGTAGAGATTTTTTCCCGTATTTTGCGTATATATTATGTATATGTATATATATATTCTGCAGATATATATATATTTACTTGAACAACTTGACGAAAACAATGATTGTTATTTGTTATTTTGACCAGAGTAAAATAATGTATAGTGATGAAATGAACACTTGGACTTTTTGAATAGTTATAGTTGATTGGATTGAATTTTTATTATTTCTTTCAGAAAGGTTGTATAGGACATCTTCTTTTCAAATCCCATCACTAACTTCCCAACCTATAATCAAATTGATAAAAACAAATATTAGTTTCATCCATACCATTATCGTCATTTACTATAATATGTTATGTTAGTTATAACAGTACATTAGTATGTAAATATTTTATGTAAACTCTTTGTCATATATTTAAAGTAAAAATATTGCAATAGTATGTGTCATGTTTGTGTATGTGAATGTAATCATAAATATAAATTCGTAATATTTCAAACGTGAACAAGGTAGAAGAAAATTTCATATATCTCTTTGTTTCGGTTTGGGCGTAGGTACAAGAGAGGCATAACAACACCGGGCAAAAGGCCGAAAAATACCGAAACTACATACATACATTTAACAAAGAACTCGATACATAATCTTCTTATCAGACATTCGCCATAAACTACATACACATAATGCACATATACACACAACTGGTTTTGCTTTGTTTTGAATTGTCATCTTCATCACCAGCATACATATATGAGTTCACAAAGAATAAGGAATAAGAATTTGAGCAACACATAAAACAAAATAAAAATACACAGTCACCAAAGAACTTGCCTTCAATATATATTTGACGGATGTTATATGTTATTAAATGACGATGATTTTTGTTGTAGTTGTTCCTAATGTGGGTGAGGTCAGTCATGGGATTACAACATTTCGATTAAAATATAATAGTTTTTTCCGGTTTTTCGGAAAGAAGTTGTCACTCGGTGCTCGTCGTCAAAACACAAAATCGGCGTACATTAACGTACTCAGTTTAATCCTTGTAGTTCTATAATTGTTCATTTATGTGCACAGTACACTGTTCATTTTTTCTCCGTTTCATTGTTTCCTCAGATTTCTTTCCTCGTCGCCTTTTGTTTTGTACGGTAAGTATTAATTTTTATATATTATAAAAGGACACAACAACAGGCTTATACCATAGGCAGAACGGGAGAGATTTTGGAAAGAAAGAGAGAAGGAAGAGAGGACTGCAAACTGCGTATTTCCTTTTGGTCGGTATGTGTATTACTGTACTCGTACAGCGAACAGTGTGTGTGTGTGTGTGTGTGTGTATTGTTATTATATATGTGTGTATGTGTGTTTGGGTATGGGGAGAGTAGTATAATAATAAGGAGATAGTTCTATGAAACTTGACAAACTGTTTTCAACTGACTACTACTAGCTGGAGAGCAAGCAAGAACGAAGTAGAGCCGGGCTCAGAAACCAGCTGGGTTGGGTTTCCTCTCTTTCTTTCGTACTCTGCATCATGTCAAAACAAGAGGAGTTCTGGGGAAAGGGGGGACGACGCCATTGATGCCAACTCGTCTCTTCTGTTTTCTTTCTCTACAGTGAACCACTGGCAAGTGAACAAGCGGTAAATGGCTGCTCGTTCAAAATATTGGAGAGCAGCTGGCAATCATGGTCGGGAGGTAGAAACAGCTGATATCGTCGTATGTGACGTCACGCATACGACGATGACCTCAATTAGAATACATACACAAAATCAAAATCCCCCTCGCATATATGCACTCTCTGGTCTTTACATTTGACTCTCCTTTTCTTCCTCTCTCTTCATCATAACCACAAGAAGGAGAAAAAAGTTTAAATCCAAAATCCTAAGAATAATCTTTGATTTGCTGATCTGCTCATGTGAGCAGATCGTTGCATCTTCTAACAAACACACACACACGTTTTGAATACAAACAATAAACAAGAATACTTGCATATGTATCTGCATAAAATGTTTTGTCTTTCAGCCGTCTTTGCAACATTTAGATTTTTATACCCGGTTTTTGCCCTTTTGTCAGCTTTTTTGCCACCCCCGTTAGATACAATCAGTTGTTAGTTGTTGTTTTCGTTTTATGCGTAGCTAATATGTATGCGCATACATAATAAAATAGTGTATTTTGGAGCAAATAGCCGGTCAATGTCCCAATAATTTTTCCAAAATTTCATACTTGAAAACATGACTTACAAATGCGTTTTTCAATACGACTAAAAAAAAGTCGTATTATTTTCATATGCACAGACAAGGGGGAGGAAGTTTATGTTTGGAAAATATGTATATGTTAACTAAGTAAACTGCATTGCGAAATGTTGGCTTTATGCTGTTTTTTTTTGCTTCAAACGTAACTCGTAAATTTCGTAATATATGTGTTTTATCAATATATTAATTTTTATACTGATTTACCCTGTTCCATTTTAGTATCTAGCACGGAAAAATGGTTGTGCGAAATACGAAACTCCTACAATTACCAACAATTATATACGGTGTGTACACAAAAAGTGTGATAATAATCAATAGCCCCAATGTAAACCCTGGTGGCTTCTAACAAAATACCTCTGTATGATTTATATAATTCATAATATTATATAAATATTATATCAATAATCAAATGACTAAGTTGTAGTAAAACAATTGACATTACTCAATGTGGCTTATATGCTTATATTATATGCTATATTTTATGCTCACGAATTATAATCCAAAAAGCTTTAAAGTCTAAATGAAGGTTATTTCTAAAAGATTCAACAAAAGGGTGTGCTCCACAAAAAAACTAAGTATTTTGGTTGTCAAGACCATGGAAAGCTACAAGCCGTCGTTTGTAGAGAAGAAATATTGTTCTACTACGAATGTTAAATTTAACTCCGTACCTCATATATTAAAAATACGTACATTGCATACGTAAATCATTCAACGTTAAAAACATGGTAATAATTTTCCATTCCATTGTATATTTTATTTGTACAATGTTGTATTACTTTACATTTCTATTAATTATTTTTTCCTACTTCCTATATTTCGTAACTTTGTATGTTGCGTATGAACAATTATGTTGAGGGCGTCGAACATTACACATCTATAGATACTCATCACTCATCTATTATTTAGCTGATTCACGGTTTCAAGAATACATCATCTTGTATAACATATAACCCGGAATGTGTGATACATTCGTGACAGTGTTATCACGGGAAAATACAATTTTAAATGAATTTCCTACTTCCAGCAAATACATTTTATGATATTGAGCCTAGTTAATAATTCAATGACCGGACAAAGAACAGTGCACAGTATCTAGCAGAAGTTACAAGCAATATATAATATGTACATTGCAAAAATGAGTAACCTTAATAAGTTATTGTGTTTGTACAATGATGGTGTATAACCTAATGAAATGTATGATTTAAAAAAAGGGGAAAATAACATTTCCCTAATTGATATTAGATCTAAATGGCGGTATTGTAGTTAGTTGCATGAGGTAATACTAGCTTCTTCATTTTACGTTGTGCAAATGGACGCGTTCCACTAGTAGAGAATCTTATAAAAATATACTGCATTTTTAAATAAAACAACATAAGATGTCACCAAATATACGGTATATCTTTATATGAGAAAACCTATACATGTGTATAAAAAAGGGAAAGAAGCTAAAATGTTCTTCTATAAATTATCTCTCGACATAAATCATGTGTACCATAATAACCATTCTTCAAAAGGGTTTAAGTATGAATATCGAGAAAACTGTCAGATGCAGCTAAATATTATCAGTAAGTATAATATAATCTATGTCTATTATTAAATAGATATACATAAGATGGAAACATAAAATACATAGCACACACACATATTTATGTATATATACAGGAAACTAGGATTTTATCCCCCTGAGAACGAGGAAAGAATCAAGTAAAATCAGTAGAACACTTTGATAAAATGTCAATTGCTTTTCTCATTATTACTCATCAACAGCAGCATCAGCAGTTCAGTCTTTTCCTTTACCCATGTAATCCTCGTGCTTTAACACTAAATCTGAAACTATATATGGTCGGTTTTAGGTTTCACACTTAAATAACTATATCACATAAGCATACACACACATACACCTTTGTACTGTGAACAGTAAGTCGATGAGCGATACCTACTCATGCATGCTTATCTATATACTTGTATCCTTAAACATATGTAAGTACATCATACGCTGTATTTTACACACATCATAGTTTTTTGTGTTAATGTGTATTAAGGAAAGGGTAAAAAGGGAAGAAGAGCTCTCAATCGGGTTTTTTGCTGAGAGAGAGAGAGACAGAGATAGAGAAACACAGAGCGAGATCATGTCGAGGGAAATGACCTTGTTTTAAAAGTTTACAGTGTTGTGCTCACTTCTTTCTTATGCTCTCTACTCCCTAAATTATGGATAGAGAGAAAGAGAGAGAGAGATTCCATCACCATTACAGTATGCACTTACTATCACACTTCATTTCGACGTCAAGTACGATGTACTCATATTTGCACTTCTCTGTGTTCCTTCCTTCATTCGTAGTCGTCAATCAGTCACATCATATCCTTTCTTGGCGACTTGCTATTTCTCAACACAAATGCATGCACGAATACACGAGTAAATTTACTTGAAATCATCAGCTTATGATCTTATTACACCCATTTTCCATTTGCCTAATTTATGCACTGTGCTCATGAGATGACGATTATGAACGTAGTTATGAACGTGCAATTCCCTCTCCGCCAGTCAACTATTAGTCAATTACTTAAAACTGTTTAGCTTATTAGCTAATCTGGTACTGCTACCTGAGACGCCGTTATGATTATGATTATGACAAAAACGCAAAGACAGTGAGAGCATATTAAGAGAAAAGGAAAGATAATTAATTAATCAGCGAAACACGACAATTCCAGAAGTAACTCATGAACAAAACTAAACTAGAAAAAGAACAAGAAGTGACAAGATGAAGGCAAAAAAAATTGATTATATAAATATACATACACGTTACATACCAGATATCGGTCTGTGAAAGCTCTTGCACATCTGGTTTTCCATATACATAATATGTATTGTATTATCTCGGATCTCAAAAATGAAATATAAAACACCACATTTTCATACTAACTATTAACTATCCTCCTTTGCCCATTAACTAACAATGTATACTATGGAGTTAATGAACATCTCTATTTCAATACAAATTGTGTAGAAAAGCCGAGAAAAGGAGATAAAAAAAGTAGGAATTGGGTAAGAAAAAACCTCATTTATGCCATGTGCGATTAGATAATAGTATTCTACTCGTAGAGTATTCAACCTATGTGTCGTGTCGACGCATGCTTTCATATATAACAGTATTATCAACGTCAAATGTACCTGTATTTCGGTGACGAAAGAAATGGAAGACGAACCTGAACAATACAAAAGGAATGGTTATATTCTCTCTCATTAATCCACTAATTAAAATTTTCACCTCACAAGAAACTCATCGTCGCCGACTTCATCATCATTCGAATCACTCCCTCTCATGAGTATTGTAATAATATTGTACAAAACCCCTTAGTGTAGTTTACATATATACACACAAGCATATTGTTAACAACCACTGTGTTCGACTGCAAAAGAAGTGGAAGGATGAATTGATAACCTAAATTGAATAATTTTACAGTTTTTCCTTCATTTTTTCCTTCTCTCCTGTATCAAAGAAAAAAGTAAGGATAAGACATCGAAATGGACATGAACCAAACCAAACCATAACCGATTTCAAACGAACAAGCCAGTACAGCAAGAAGTACGCGAACGCCGAACATGCAAAGATAAGGAACGGAGAGAGAGAGAGAGAGAGAGAGGGAGAGAAGGAATAAACGGCCTTGCGACTTGAACTGTGTGTTGTAGATCTTCCAATTTTCGGGGTGACTCCCCATTGGATTCGATTTCTCGATGCCTCTCCAACCAACTCTACTTGCCGAGTTCAGCTCAGTTCAAAGTAGTACACACACACACATGTCCCATAATATAATACATAATGCTTAGTGACATGTACGTACGCATATATGCATACATATGTATTTGCTTGCATGTATTCCTTGGAAGTAATAAATTTATAGGAACATACGAAATTGCTGATGATGGAAAAACTAGAAGTGATAGAGTACAACGATCCAACAATCGCTTTTTTTTCTGTCTTGTGTGCTCTGAATTGGATGGATACTTCCCAGCAATCTACACTGAATTCATTTCATTTGAATTTTTTGGGATTATGAAG
Source organism: Sminthurinus bimaculatus (assembly GCA_034698285.1). Lineage (NCBI taxonomy): Eukaryota > Metazoa > Arthropoda > Collembola > Symphypleona > Katiannidae > Sminthurinus > Sminthurinus bimaculatus. The sequence goes on along the minus strand of JAQIVE010001936.1, from coordinate 5,197 downwards.
GGAAAATATCCGCTAATGAACATTTGTTTTAACTAGATTTCCAATGTAAAAGTAGGTACATTGCAGGTAGGAACAGCGTACAAACCTTAACCATCATGTATATAAAGCTAGCTAGCTAGCAACAGGGTGTACAAGCTTCCGATTCGAATATCTCTCCAAACTGACACGTGCCTCGCTCCCTTTCTCTCTCTCTTAGCTTTCCTTCCTTTTCTTCTTTCTTCCTTTCTATGTACTCTACTGCTACTGCTCCATCATCATTCCTATATACCACAGTATATACTCCTCAGCTGATCATACACAATATCGCAAGCCAGCGAGAGAATATATCTTAGCCGCTGACTTACATAGATGCATACTGCATACATACTCCTTGCTCGCTTACTAACTGGAATATAAAATAAGCTGGACTTTTGGAAAAACAGCTGATGTGTACATGTAGGCATGTATATAGGACGACGTAGAAATGAGGACGTGCATACTATATAAACTACGTGCTACACGGTTGCACGGATTGCAACCTACTTGCTTGATGATGTATGTTTATACACATGCACAAATACATATTATAGTACATAGTGGCATGGAATCGTTATAATCATCACCATGGACATTTCTCTTCCTCCATATATACATTCGCTTCTTTTCTCATCTCTATTATTTCCTCGTCACAATCCTCCTATACACAGTACAGCTATATCCTTATTATATAAACTCGATATTACACAACCGGTGCATGGAGGAGTTTCAATTTTCAATGTTATATAATCCATAAAGTAACTTATATATGCATGTACATATTGTGCTTGAATTTGAATACATTAATGTGCGTATATCTGGCAATGAGTCGCATACGCATTTCTCGCTCAAATTCGTAGAATATTATAAGATAAGCCGTGGGGCTGAGTTTGCAATATTCTATTTCACGTGAAAGCTATGGCATAAATAAATTCATTTAACAGGAATTTTTTTTCTATAAATCCATATTATATATTATCATTTAATACGGTGCAGATTATGTGTAATTGCTGCATTGGAGCTACTATGTGTATACATATTTTACATAATGTGTACAATTATATACATAAGAACATATAAAGCTGAAAATCGTCTTTTGGTAACGTGAAGAAAAAAGTAAATGAAAGTAAAATAAATACCTAAAATGAAATACCGGCGAATCAATATGTGATATGATGCATGTCAGAAACAAGCAGATTATTATATTTCATTCAATAATAGTTTTTGTATTTTCTGTCGTTAATGACATGGCAAAAAGTGTCGGAACTCAAAATGTAGCCTTATTACAAAACTAAGAACTAAGAGCGAACTTTTCCTATAATATACGGGCATGTAATAAGTGTTGATGTATCTTATCTAGTTTAGTAACACATATTTCAAAACTTATGTACAGATTATGACATTATTATTACGATTTTTTCTACTGATTTATAACGGGTGTAAAAAATATTGCATTTTATTATCAGGAAAAAAAACAATATTTAGCTTCTGTTGATGTAATCTATTGGAAATACAAGTGGTTGTTCTTGACTCCTGATTTTGCTTTCTACACAGGTATATATTTAACTATGCGATAAAACTTTCTCCCTGTGCTGTGTTTGTCTTTCTTTCTCTATCAGATTACTTCAGTGCAAAAAATATATAAAACTACCTCGTCAGCAAAAAGTATATAAAACTTTTCTCATTATCGTCATCCTACTACTCAGTATAGATAGTGTAGTTTTAAGTTCTTTCAATATAAAATAAAAATGTAAACGGGAATGGAGTATATATATGTCTAAACTTTTTAAAGGCATAAGGTAAAAAACGGGAAAGGCAAATATGCAAAAATGAAATAAACGACAGAGCATGATGATGATTGTATTTCCTACTTTTTTCTTCCTCCATTTCCACAATTACTACATGGGGAAAGATATGGAGTTTAAAATATGCTGAAAGAAGTAGAAGTGGTCGGAGGAAAACTGCTCGAAACTAAAAGTCCCCACCGCGAACCCATTGATCCTATTGTAAGTGTATGTGGGGGGAGGGAGGACTCGTGGCAAAGGTAGAAGAGTACATGGAAGTAACCTACATTATTGCACTGGAGGAATAAAGAGAGGGAGAGACAGAGAGAAAAAACACACATTTTTTGGTGACTTGAGAGCTTCGCTTCTACCTCCGTTCTGTTGCTTGCCTCAGCTGAGAGCTGAGGAGTCGAGTCTCCTCCCCCAATGCTCTACTTTAGTCTTGCTATCCTACTTTCTCCCGTTCTCTCTTTCGATTTCACTGTCTCTTCCTTTCCCGGGTCCCAAAGTCGCCTCGTGTTCGCCTCTCTTTCATTCCCTCTCCCATCTCCTCTACTTCCTCTTCTATTCTTCTATTCATCGTTACTCTATACACGGAACCGTCATATGAAAATGTATTACCTTTATCATATTTATTTCCCTACTCATTTGCTACTTCCTACTGTTTTCCATTTTTTGCTTTCGTTCAATACTTATATAACTATAATTTTTAACAGTACTTTTTACACAAGTCACAAGTACATTATTAAACCTTAATTGTTTTTGGGATGAATTACGTGAGAAACCTTTGCAAAATATTGTATTATATTGAAAACTAAACAAGTGAAGTATACTGAATGGTAAGCATGAACACTAATAACTACAATGACGAAAAATAACAACAAAAAACATCTCAAAACAATAGCTTTGATGCAGGATAAATTACCAGACTAATATTGTAGTTAAACCACCAAGAACCACGTACCTCAGATGCAAAGATATCGGAGTTACATTAATATTAGTGGTGGACATATATAGTTATAAAAAACAAGTGTTTTATGATCTAATAAATAGTTTTATTAAAAGTCTTACCTTTCACGAAACAAACAAACACTTCTTTCACTTTACAGGTTGTACATCCTTAAATTGGCAACAAAATGTATTGTTTTGATAGCTGAAAGACAAAGGGAAAATGTTGGGATTTGTGAGTGTGTATGAATTATACAATGTCTTTCGCAAATTATTATTGAACACTCCTTCAAGAGAAATTATTATTATTATTGGAAACTCTACGGATCTTGACAATACTCAACAACCGCACGCACGAACGTCCTGACGTTAAATAGCACGCACCGTAGTAAAGGAAAAGTCGAACGTGCACAGAACGACAGAAGGAGAAAGAGATCAGCACGCGCCGTAACACCCGGCAAGTTTTTTAAAAAGACGTACAGTGGCACTCAGTGTTGCATGATTCCATTACCAATTGCACAGAAAGTATCGATACCAGTATCTAACCGGTATCGAATCTAACCCGGCAGTTGAGTCTTGGAATTTGCAAAATCCGGAACCATGCAGCACTAAAGTGATTGGAATACTTGTTTATACTCAAAAATCGTTTCTTACGCGGTTTTATACGCCCGTGGGAATATTTATATTATTATTATCTTCTAATAAATACTTTTTTCATTTATTTAATGTAGATAACGTTTACAAAAAAAAGTTTCAGTTGTTTAGGTAGAGTCAAGTATGAAAGCGCTTTGAAAAAAAAAACGTGTGCAAACATGTCCTGACCTGTCGTACGTCGTACAACAAAAATTTGAAGTATAATTCAAATATTGTCACTGATAACTAAAACCATCTGCACGTGCTTACTCAAGTGCGTTTAAAAACATTATAATACATATGCTAGGTCACCTAAAAGAATAGATAGGGTATAAAGGTGGATTCTTGTAAAGTAATCTCTAAAGTATCATTATAAACCAGAGAAGAAACACTGATATTTTTTGTTCTAACTGAAGTCAATGTTACATATTATTACATTTTTATATACCGTATAAGCTCATTCAGTAGTACATGCCATAGAAATTCCCGTTCGAGAGTACTACATGTTCATATGTACACTCTATGGCTTAAACCCCCTTATAGCGATACAGTACTACTAAATACTAAATAATACACTTATACGGTATATATTATGTATGTATGTATGTAGGTAGGTAGGGAGTTATAGTATGTACATGGTATATGCGAAATCATTTTCCCCGAAATTTTGAGTACCATTCACTGTAACAAATAGACACAAAGTCTGTGTTTCTTGAATACCTCAGCTTACAGCTAACCACCATTCATTTTATACATGTATTTTCAAGGCAATGAATACATTTGAAAAAAAAGAAGAAAAATCTGGGGTTTTCAACATTTCTTAGATGATTTCTCATGAGCATTACTCTCTACTGTAATTCTATCCAAAAACTGAAACTTTCTGGAATCATAATCTACATTAAATGAAGACTTTGGAGACGTATTTGCATTTAAAAAAAACGATGCGCAAGTGTGAAGAAATAAGTTGTCAATAGCGTAGCAAAACCATTACTTTGAGATCGATAAAAAAAATTAAAAAAATACTTATGAAACAAACTTTAAAATTAGTAGTTTATTTATGCAGTATACTTGCATAAATCAACTTTCCTCTAGCCATTCGTACTTTATTTGAATTTATTAAACTGAAAAGTCAAACCGTAGATAAAAATTAAAATTTTGTACTTTTTATACAATGTCTATTTATTTTGACTTTACGATTATTAAACTCTGCTATAAGCATTTGAAAAAAAATTATTAAAATATACGTTGTTCGACATACGTAATTAAAATATACAACTCAATTAGTCAAATGTAGCCAATGATGCACCATACACCATACATGCAAAATCATTGTCTGCAGTGCGAAAATACATCAGTAATGTGCGCATAAAAGGCCGTATTATTATTTAAAATGTCTCAACAGCTTTGAAATGTGAAGTAATTCATTCCGAATTCATACAACTTTACTTTTAACATAACCATTTTGTCTGCTTATATTTTTGACACATCAAAATAAGTTTAGCCCCGGATTTTATCTATTTGTACATACTTATGTGTGCCAATAAATCACGATTGATTTTTTGCCCTTTCAATAGGCAGTAGTGAGCCATTTTTATTTATTAAAAATGAATGTCAATTTCCCCTTTTGTCCTTATAGCATACACATTTACAGACAATTATACACAATATTATACAAGTATAATTGAATTTCTACAATCCGCACATATTCATATATTTACGCCAATATACATATATATATATATATATGTGTGTGTGTTCAGAGAATTTAACATCATATCATTAGCGGACTGCTAACAACAGAAGATACATAGAAAAGG
>JAQIVE010001935.1:0-22056 GCA_034698285.1 Sminthurinus bimaculatus | reverse complement strand
GATTCATATGCATACCAAAATCAGAAATGGGACAGCGGGAACCCTGGAGTAGTTTATCTCTGTATTGGTAATCTAGTTTATACAACTAGAATAAGAGTATATAAGTACCTTACACCTTTACACATTCAATACACATACATACATAATATACATATACATGCTATAAAATAATATTTGAAATTTGAAATCATAGTGGGTAGAAGTTTGTAAAGTAAGTAAAACTGCTTCCTTGATATTTTCCACTACATAAGGGAATAAGTACGTACGCACGCACGCACACTAATATAAATAATATCGAATGTGAGCGGACTCATATGTATTATGTATACTGCCGTGTGTATGTACATACTTGCACTTGGAGTCTCCACAAGTTTATTTTTTTCCCTACCTCGCATTATAAGCAAAATTGATCTTTGATCTTCCGGCTTTCTTTCAAGGATTTTCGCTATAATAAATAATGATGCAATGAGATACAGTGGAGTCTCGATAAAAGCAACTAGCATATAAGCAACTTCTTTCTAAAGGCAAGTTACCCATATAACTACTGCTAGAGACGGGATGTGTAAGCAACTTTTGCATAGTATAAACTTTGACATAATCAACTGTTTCTGCAGTCCTCTCCTATGTATTTATACATGTAAAATTAATACACATTCGATTTTTATGCATTATTTTGTTTAAAGTCGGCAAAAAATATTCAGTTACAATATAATATAATATAATATATGAGTATTGTACACCAGAGTTTCAAAGGTAACAGCTATATGAGATATTTTTCCCCAGAATCCGGCGCATCTTTATGCCTGGCGACTCGGGATTCGGGATGTTGAGCATTCTGTAACTCTTATATATATACCATCTCCGGCATTCAACATTGTGGAAGATATCGATTTACGCATCGTAAATCGTGAAGATATAGCAAAGAAAGAATTTAAACCATGGTACACGGATCAAATTGTGCATAACTTGAGAACAGTCTGGAAAGCAGCTTACTGTTCCCAAGCAACCATTGTGCTTTAAATAAAGTTGAATTGAATTTACCATCACATTTAAAAAAAGTATCGAACATTAAGCTCAAAAAGACCCGTAGCTTTCCTTTTAATGTCAAATTGTAAAACATAGTTTGATTCGGATATCCCACATACATAGTCAAACTTTCCCTTTCAATTATTTTGAACTTTAATTCATATTTTAAGACAAATTGCAAACTACAATTCTGTGATCTTTTTTCTTCCTTTTCCCATTTGGCATGGTGTTGCTCAACCTACTCAAGGTATGGCACAAATAATCCTTATTAATTATGAGAGTTTAAAATTTTCATTTTATTTCCCAAACTCTTCCTCAATGAAGTGTTTGTAGAACAGAACTTTCTCTTTGGGATTGAGAACTGAGAGAGAAAGCGGTACATATGTACTTATAATATATTATCATTTTGAACATTCCAAAAGTTCTTTTTACTACCGATGAAGAATTTTCAAAAATTATCTACAGTTGTGAATATATTATGCATACTTACAGTCATAATAATTATTTTAAATCCAAATGTTAATTTGATTTCGATTTAGATAATTATTTAAAAAAATGGGAGTGGATCATGTGGAGTTAGCGTGACTGCCAATAGGGTTTCAGTACGAATTAACAAAACTGAGTACAATGTATCGTACACTTGTAAGTTGATTCATTTTATGTATACATAATACATACTTAAACTATGTACACATTAAAGAATTATTTAGAGTTCATAGGTCGATTCTTCTTTTTTGTTGTGAATGACGCTTAATAGTTAATAGTATTTAATTTGTTGTGCAAAACTTGTAGTATCCGGAGTCGGCTCCAGGCCTGCAGCCTTTATACCGCAGGGTTACTTCTAGTCATGGAAATTCAAGACCGTTTTCGCTGGAAAAATCTCAATGTGTAAGATTTCAGTATCGGTATCATTTGGGTTGGCTGAAAAAATTACTGGGGATCGTCATGATTTTGATCTCTTTGGTTCTACTGGCTTGGAATGAGAAAACTGCCGTTTTGAGCTCTCGGTCTTTTCATGAAGGTACGTTCTATATACAATTAGTTTTGTATGTAGTTTCAATAACGGGACAAGTATATCTGTGCGTTCAATAAAGACGTGCCACTAATTTTTTTTTCCGAACAGAGGAATATTTTTAGGAAAATTACTGTACTGATCTCAAGTGTAGTGGCCACTGCACATAATGTGCCCCTCTAATTGGGCCTTTGACAACCAAAGTCTTACAAATTAAATGTTGAAGTTTTGGATAGTGCACTTTTTCTGAAACCCAATTTGTTTAAAGTTGACTGCTCCTGCCCTTAAGGTTTTACGAAATTGGCGATTTTTCCAATTTGCACTTAAGCATTGGTTAATCCTCTCTTGCTGCTAGAAGGCTTTGAGGAATCGGCCATCGTTAAGTCTGCTTAAGTCACGGTGACAAAATACAATACAGACTCAAAGGCTTGAGGAAGATGACTTTTTGAATACGAAAAATTTGAAAACTTTTTTCATGAACCTATGGAAATATGCATGACATAGGTTAAATTCAGTTACTACTTTGACCTTTGACCTCTTAGACGCGTATGAAGGTTTTGGCCGAAACCCAGTAGTTTTTGAGTTTTTTTACTTTGTTCCTCCCCATGTCCATTTTCCATTGCATGATTTTTGCAAAGTCCAGCCTTAGGAAAACCCATTGATTTGATGAACTGCTGACCTATGTAGAAGACGTGGCAGGGCCACCACATTTTCTCACTGGGCTCTCGTGAATCTCGGTTTGGCAGATTCCAGGTAAGAAAAAAAAAGGTCGAGGAAAAAAATTGCACCGATTGGGTTTTTCGGAAATTTCGAAATTTTAGGTTCGCCTCTCTTCTAGACTAATTGAGTGAAATAAAGCCACAACTAAGTAATTGGCCTTACGCACCAAAGATCTGTGTCGCATTAAATTATTTTCGTCGTAGCTCGTGTATTTTCAAAATGCAAGGGCTGGCACGTCTTTATTGCCCGTACAGATACATACATACTGTAAACATTTAAGTCACACTTAATGTCAATTGTGTCTCTCCAATTCAAATGCAATTTTCTTTTATTTGATAATAATATGTATCACGTATAATAAAAATATGGATCTGTACATTATAAGTACTTATATTGACCAGCTGACTAGCATAAAGCATAATGGATAGGTTAAGTGCGAAAAAGTCATAAAAAGACCAGAAACCAGATGAATGTGGTATGTTGTTGGTCAAAACGTCGTCTTCTTCTCATAAACAATGCCTCATATAAACATTATAAACCATAAACACACATAATGAATATCGCATGTTTAATTTTTTTTTATTCCACACTGACAGCTCAATAATATTTGCAGATCAGTCAGGAGCAGGACACTCGACGATGCTTCTGATTCGTTTCTTTCTCGTTGACGTTACATACTAAATGATATACTGTACCATACCGAATCTGTCATACCTATTTAAAAGTTATTCGTTGGCTACGCTTTTTTCCATTGAATATACACACAGAAGTATATAAAGCAAAGTACATTTAAAATGATAGAAAATGCATATACACACCGCAAAATCATATTTAACTTCATAAAACACCCGGAGCATAAAATAGACCCAGAAATGACATCAATGTATACAGCGAAAATGGAAAAGTTTAGTATGTATTCAAATAACATGTAAATTGTATTGGTTTACATTTGTTTTTTGAAAAGTAGCAAGTATGTAGATTGAAAATTTGCGATTCATTCAAGTTAATTGGAATTTCCTTTTATGCTTGACATTTAAAATACTAATGCATTATGAAAAGAACACTGCAATGCACGGCAAATGTATGTGCATTCATAATATATACATAATACATAACTTCAGTAGAACATTTATGTGCCATGTCTTGTGTGACTTTTGTGCATGAATAAACTACATATTGTGCATTGTGCACAATTTTCAGTGGGGTACTGAAAATTATATCATACTGAAATTTCGTTTTCAAGAAATTTAGTTATAATGGACATATTGTAAGCTCAAATACATTTATTGAAAATATTTTCGTAAAAGCATATATGGTATATTAGTAAACTCGATTTAAATATGAAATATTAATGCATAATATGCGAAATGCATGAGAAATTTTTTGTTTTAGAAAAATATGGAATATGGATGACTGAAAAAAACTTGCATGTAGTTTTTTCTTCTTTCAACTCTTTCGGAATGTAGGTATATATTATGCATATTGAGATTATGTAAACATAAACACATTACATAAGATTCTTTTTGCGACCAAAAATATGGCTAAAAAGATACTTTTCATTATCACAGTTGAAGATTCATAATTTCTTTGATCGTGAAGACGCTGGCATTTTTTGATACGGAGAAAAAAGTTGAAGGTTGAATCTTTTTCCCATTCGCACTTCACATGGCAGTTTTTCAAAATACATTACACACACATTTCTACCTATACCTGTGCCCATACAATGCATGCAATTCAGAGAATCCATGCACGAGTCTGTTGTCTTGTCGTCGCAGGTGAACGATTTTTTAACCGGCAAAAAAGAGCAGAGAAAAAATCTATAAATGAACACTAAACGCATTAGTCATCGGTCTCATCTGTCATCCGACGAGTGTGTGGAGTGTGGAGTATACACATCATTATGTTCTGTATTATAGCAAATGTTGCTTTTGAATCAAAATTCAATGGAAATTCGTGCATATTGTGCATACTTACCTAGTTACTTTATGCACCCGTGAACGAAATTCGCAAAAATAGGTGTTAGTTTGTATCGAATTTTTTGCAGCTTTAAGGCTTTTAAGACGTCATACATGGATGATTGTCCATTTTGAATCGCCGAGATTGTAAAAAAGTACAAAGTATCTAGAGTTCTATTCAAAAAAAGAATTATGCAAACTCCATCATCAGACTCCAATTACTTACGCTCAAATGAATTGTGCATTAGCATCACCATATAATGGCTAATTGTACATGTAAGTGCCCAGGGATAAAAAAGCTCCTGGTGCCTGGACAAAATGCAAAAGGAGAGCTAAATATTCGCACTCATACATACATGTATTTATACATATTATTTTGCACTATCTGAAGAACTCGATTAGAACAGAACAAAAAAAGCTTCGAATCAAGCACCTATATATACCCACCATCAAATACGTACGTCCATTGTAATTGTAACAGCCAAGGGAAAAAACGCTGACGTAAACTTTTTACGTGTTACACAAAGGAGCTTGAAAATTTGATGTGACACAACACAATAACAAGATGATCTGCATCGAATGCCTGGACAATGTGTATAATTCACAATATACATACCTACACTGTATGTATACACTGATAGTATGGTGCATCATATATACATATTTATGGCAAATTGAAAAATATATTCTCAAACTTTTCTCACATCCTTCAACAATAAAATTATGTATTACGCTTTTGGATAGTTTGATTGGACAAGACGACAAAAAATAGTCGCATTACACATTATATTACATTAGAAAAATTCTTTATCGTCATTCTCAATTCTAAGCCCAAACGTCAGCTCTTCCTTTCGCTTCTCCTCTTTTCATCTTCCTTTTTCTTCAATATCCATCTCCCTTTGATATCATTCTTTTTTCTCTTTCTTCTTCTTTATGCCCATCATATTATACGTACATGCATACTTACATCGTCTCGTCAAATTTACATCTGCTTTTCCACTTGAACTTGACTGCAGGTAGATGGATATTAGATACACTTAAGCTCACCATGTGTATGTTTTCATGTGAAGATGAGCAAAAACCAAACCAAGTCACCGCTGGCAAACGGATGATAGCCAGAGGATTTTTTCGCCTTCTTTTTCATTCGCAATTCTTCCATTTCATCTTTTTCTCTCTCTCTATACTTACACATAATAATATACGATACACAATACACATAGACTCGTATAATATCTGTATTATGTTTTTCATCTTAAATCTTGACCATTGTTCAATATTAGCTTAAATTCGATCCAACATGAGTAATAAGTAAGTAAGTACCTCTATGCCCATCGCACACATTGCAAGTATCAAATATCTTTTGGGTGTATCCTCAAGACAAAACCTGTGAAATATATAAAAATTGTACACATACATGCATACATGCATCATACACATATACCTATTATACGCACACTCGATAGATGGGTAGACGATATAATGGGCCTATATACGTATAATACCTATGTATGTATGTAATATCAAAGATGAATGATTGCAGTTTACAACAAATACAAATGTGACCAAGAAGACAAAGGAGAGCCCTACTAAAACAACAACAAGTATGTACAAGTTAGAATGAAAGCAAGAAAGACAGAAAGAAAGAAGGGAAGGAGCTAGAGAGAGAGAGGAAAAAAGAGCAGTGAGGATGATGCTACTTGCTCATCACCATTGTCATTATCATTATCATCATCAATAACTGACCAAAGGAACATCAAGAAGAATGGGAAAAAATCTGTTTGTGTGTACAGATTTCAACGTGTGTGTACAAAAATGTGCATGTGTGTGTGTGAGTGTGAAATGAGGTCCTTTAAAAGCAAGAACTTCCTCTGGCCGAGCTCGCAGTGTCTTCAAGAAGCTCATCGAGAGTGGACAAAGAAAAGATAAAATCTGTTCAGTTTTCAGTGCTCATAATTCATAACATTTAAATAAAATAATAGAGAGACAATGAAAAGCGTCGCAGTTCTTTTGGTGTTGGTTCTCGTCGGAGTGGCCTATTGTGCTCCTCAATATGGAGGAGGTTTTGGCTCATTGAGAGGAGGCGGTGGAGGAGTGTACGGAGGTGGATTTGGACGAGGAGGTAACCACACATCCATATATCTATACATACATACATACATACAAAGAAAGGGAATATATCTAGGTTAAATTTTAAAAGTTATTATTATCAATTATTATCATGATTATTCTTGCTTGACCTTAAAGGTTATGGAGGCTACGGTGGAGGATTCAACCAAGGAGGATACGGCGGAGGTGGATATAACCAGGGTTACGGAGGCGGCGGTGGATACGGGGGTGGCTTCGGAGGTGGCGGCGGGGGATACGGAAGTAATTCATTATATTCTAGTGTCATGGGGAAGTTGAAGGAGATTCAGGACATTGTCCCGAGACTCCGCGTCAAATTTATGATGCCCCCCTCGCTTCAGCTAATGCAAAAGAGTAGAATTTATGTGGACAAGCCCTACCCGGGCGCTGAACCGACCCACAATGGTGGCAGTGGACCTTTGATGATGATGAACTTTGGAGGACACAAACAACACAAAACTTATTGACAACTTTAGTCTTAGTACATACATACATACATACATATTTTATACTGATATACTGACGAACAAACTGGACGCATTTTTATGCACGTTTAGTTCATACAGACCATTTTGTACAAAGCAAAGAAAGAACAACTCGTACATTTTCATTTATTTTATTTTATTTATTTATTATTATTTATTTATTTTTCTCTTATAAGCACTTCTCCCATCGAGACTTGACTATATTTTAGAAAAAGAAAGCCAGTGACATAATCTTGCTTTAAAAAAATGCAGGACGATGCATGTATTACCTTTTTAAAATTACGATTTTTCATTTGTGACTTTATGTGGAAAATTATTTATGTACTACGATTAGTGACTAGTGAGTAGTATAAAGACAAGTTATGCTGACACGAATTGCTTTATATGCACGTGCTATATACATATACCCTGTATATTTTTGTACTTTTGTATTTAATCATATAATATTATAATGTTAATTTATTTATCATTTTTTCCTTTCTTTTACCCTATCCCTCTTTCTCACATTCTAGGATAAACAATTAATTTAAATGTGAAAAACCAAACCTCATCATGCGACTCAGCACATACATCATACATACAGCTGTCACTCCTTTCACTGTGATGCCTGCCTGTGTGTGGGGACCACATGAGATGAGGATCGAAATGATACGAATACGAATACGGAATGCACACGATGAAACAAATGGCAAATGAATTTACACATATATAATATACCAAAAAGAAAGAAACCCCTTAAAAGTGCAAATAATGAAGATGTCCAGTACTAGTAAAATACCTAGTTTAAGACTTTGTTTTTGTTTCAACCCTCTCCTTTTCCCCTTTAGTCACTTTTGTATTCAACCTTAACATTGTAATGCATACTCCAATTTCCATTGTTATAACTTGTAAAATTATGACAATGAAAGTGTGTTATATTATGTTATGTTTTATGTTATACACATGTTACCATTTTATCCCTTATCCTCATTGATTGAGGATTTTTTAGTGTTAGTTTGATTCTTGTTAAAATTTTCAACTCTTTTCAATTATCAGCTCAATCGTCCAATTTAAAATGATTTTGATGATGATGATGAGAAGAATTGTATTTGTTGTGGTTGTTTTATTCGAATTTGTTACAACTTTGTTCACCTTTTCCCTTTGTTAAATTTTTCTTTGTACATTGTACATATAAGTTAATAAAATGTCAAGTTATTGGGAAAATCCATGTATTTACATATATTATCTCATACCATTTTGATTTGCATCAAGCTTTGAAGCTACCATGCATCTTTGCTACACATATCTTATTTAATTATAAAATAGAATCAAACTCTTCACATACATCCTAGTTAGAGCTCTTTAATTATCAGAGTAAAAGTTTTAGGAAAGATTGTATGAAACCTCTGAGGGGTCCAGTTGAGAATTCCTCCGCATTTCGGCCAACTGATGAATGATATAATTTAGCTATGTGTAGACACTGAAAATTTTAATTTAATCAGCAAAAGTCTGCCGATCACATAACTTCAACGATTTGGAATGAATTTAAAAATAAAGCTCAAGATTGTGAGGGATACCCTGTACATTGGACATACTTATATTATGCATATATTATATTGAAGTTGTAGGTACATGCGTCATCAGGAGTTAGTAAAAGCCCCAGATATATTCAATCATTGTACAGGTTGATGAAAATAGAGTATTTTTTGTTGGTTTCAGTGTTCTTAAACTTGAAAATCTCAGTGTGTGAGCTGAGGTATGTCTGAACTTATTTATATGCATTATATGTATCATACTGTCAAATCAGCACTTGTGAGCTCGTTCGTTGAGATTTGCAAACTCTGTACATAATATATGTACTTTTATACATTTATGTCTATATATAATACATACAGCACAATATTTATGTATAAACTGGCGGAAATGACGAATCAAAATTATGTGGAGTTAAACTGAAATAAATTGTTCACACAAATAAGCAATCAAAATTAGTGACGGCTTTCTCTAATATATCCCGTCCTTGAAGGAGAAAAAAGGAAAAAAGACCTGTGTTTTGTACTCGATATATTTTATATTACCTATACACGATACACTGTAAATTGTACTTGTATATATGTGTGCACGTGCATTTCAATTTTTCTTGTCTCTATATGTTAATCCAGAGTTGTGTCTCATTTTTGTGTATCCACCACTGCATAAAATAGCCTCATTCGAATTCGACTGCAAGTCTACGTAGATAACAAAGTGTAAATGAAAAAACGATGAACGAATCAATGAATTTCCTATAATTCACTGCACAACAAGATGTATGCTTTTTATTTTATAACTATGTATCTATTTAGTTAAATACAATATTTTTTTCTAATTTGAAATGTTTCTGTCTCCTGTAGCTTGTATGTATGTAGATGACTATCAGTTATCCCTATCAGATGAAACTGGATTTAACTCAATTGAAAAGAAGTTGCGGATACAGCCCGTCACTTTTGGAACTAACGTGAAATTAACTATGTATGTTCTCTATGTATAATGTATACGTAGTATCCATACAATACTTGTACATAATGTGCGTATGAATTACGTCAAACAAACTATGCAAGCACATCATTCCAGTTTAAAAAATCTCTTCTCCTGTAGATACTCTATGGTCCGTTGAACATGGAGTCAAAACAGTCAAAGCAGTTGACATTCAGTTTTTTCAGTTGTGTGTTGTGTGTATTGACAAAAGATTTTTTCATAACAAATTAGCTTAATTTCAATTTCACTCCAGAACTTTTTTCTTTCGTCAGCAGCTTACTACTAGCTGCTGAGAAAAAAATAGGTTATAAATAAGGCAGCTACTAACTAAACAGTATAGTAGTTCTCTCAGCCCGAGTCTCGACAACAACATTGTGTAGAATTAATTGTGCTAACTATACTTAAAAGCTCAGATTTTGTGATTTTTCCAGTAAATATTTAATTGAGTTTTGTGCCGTCAAGCTGAGACAAAGTGAAGTATCAAGATGAGATTTTTCGCCATTTTTTTCTGTTTGTGCCTCGGAGCTGCTCTGAGTTTTGTTGAAGTTTCTTCAGTTGTTTTCCCAGGTAAGTTATAAACTGCAGACGAAACTTTTTAAAGTTCAACGTTACGGTTTCTCACTTGATTTTCATCTATTTTCTTCCAAAATCAAGATAATTTTATCACTAATCTTTTAATTTTCGGTACAGTAAATTAACATTTTATCAACTCTTTTGTCTTTATACAGGTCATCGAGTTGCTCGCCAAACGTTTGGTTATTTCACCCGTCCATCAATTTACTTTCCTCCATCCGTCTCCACTGGTCAAGTCGGAATTGCTCAACCTGGTACGACTCAATATAAATATTTAGTACCTGAAACTGTAAACGAAGCCTACAGCTTAACATTATTATGTTATTGGGTATAACTTTACTTTTTCTATGCAACATTTCTAGCTCCGGCAGGAATCGCCCGCCCGTCCTCGGCTGGAGTAGCAAGCCCTTATGGAAAATGAGAGCACACACAGGATCATCCATTAAACTCACAAATCACAAAAATAGGCTAGGGACTTTCGCGTGTTATTTAAAAAGCAAAACTTTCATTTTTTACCTTTGTCGTTATAAAATGCAATAAATAATAAATGTATAGCGTATTTTATCGTTTATCTAGATATTACAATTACACTTGCGTTATAAAAAAGTTTCTTTTCCACTTTCGTCAGTGAGCATATCAAAAGATGAATAAATTTCAGTAAATTAGCACACTCCACTGAAAACACGTCTTTTGCATTCCTTGGATTTTTAATACCACCTCATTCCAATTCCAATTCTTGCCAAGCATCTCATATCATTACAAATTACAATACGATATTATCATGATCATATTCATGTTATAAAGGGGCAAGGACACAGAGCACAGAAGTCTAAGTACATGGCTTTAAATATAATATAATATTTTTTATGATTTATGAATACTGTGAGCCATAAACCATAAACCGACTCATTTGTCCAAACTGGGCAAACAACAAAATTAAATTTTATTATGCTTCTCTCCCTTTCATTTTTGATCACACTTAAAATTATTGCTTCTTATACATGTATAATGTATACCTAATACATATACATGTGCCTTCTTAATACTTGCTTGTGTGCCTTCTGCATAATACAAAAAGCATTCGCTATATTTATTTAGGATTCCAAAGACTTTAAAAATATTATACGTACATAATATAACGTGTATAGCGGTAGTTTTCACAGCAATGATATTCTTGTTACTGAATCTTATAAATTATAAATATATACATGTATCCATTGTAATATGCACAATACATACATACATGTATGTATACGTATATCTGTGTGCATTTAGGTCCTGATACAATATTATGCGCTTAAACTTAACTGCACTGCACAAGAAGAAAAAAATAAAACGATCAATTAAGAGGAAGAATACACTCAAAAAAGATGTCAAACATCCTGTTGTTCCTCCTTTAGGTATCATACATGTATACATTATAAGTATGTATATTGGATTATGTTGTGTATATTATAGTTATTTATTATATTGTTGATTGTCTGTGATATTCCTTTAACCTCCCTCGATTGTCTACATACATACAAATGTATATGTACATATAATGTGTGCTTTTATCCGCATCTTCTTTTCTTTCTGCAAAATATGCCCATTCTTTTTCTCGACTTTCTTCCCTTGATTCTTTTCAGTTTTTGTCAACTGTCAATACTTAATAATACAATATAATATTCATAATCATAATTTATGCCTAAATATAAATAGGTAATACAATACACAGATGTACCTGAAGTAAAAATCCAACTTTCTTAGAAATCGACGGTAAAATGAATCGAAAAACTTTTCCCTTTAAATCTGAGAGTTACACATTATGTATGCGAGTGAAAAGCGTGCAGAGTGCGTGAATCAATTAATTTTTAATTCATGTGATGTACCCGTACATAGTACTCCAAGAAAAATTAAATCTTCAAAACAGTGGATTAAAAACTTAAATCAATGTTACTGCAATCAATACCACATTATCCGAACAAATTTTGATAAAAGGGGCTTAGAAGATAGAAGAGAAGCTATAGAAGATTGAAAACGATAAACGATACGGCAGAAGACTGAGCAAATTGAAAGTTATACAAGGATTTAGTTCCACGCATCAGTCTTAATCTCGGATTAAGTAAACTGTAAAAAATCATACAATAACATGTAATCTGTAGAAAAAGGAAGTGCGTAAATTGAAGAAAATAGAAATATACGTATCTGTCTTTTTTTATATGAAGCTTGTAGGTATTGCATTACATGCGGACTCCAACCTGAGTATTTTATTGTTGAATTTCATTCTTCTTCTTATTCTCTTCTTTTCTTGCCAGTGTCAAGGAATTCTGCTGGTGTCTGGTCTGAGTACTGAGTGCCTACCTGCATGAAACGTTTTTGATTGTTGATGTCGATGCGCCAATGAAGTTTGAGCTTGGATGATTTGATATACATACATGTATGCAAAATGTTAACATACATCATACATATATGAGCTTAAGCACATACAAACATGCATGGAATGGTGCAAGGCAAGGGGCTTCACGATCAAATCCCAAATACAAACAACAAAAATGCATTTAAATACCTGCGAGTGTCGTCGTTGTCGTTAACGATATAAATGTGAAGTGGGAAGTGTGTCAAAAGCAAAAAAGATTCAAGAACGCATAATATCATGAGTAGGTATATCTACATACATGAACAGGACAATAATGACAATAGAGACATTGGGAGAAAGAGAGAGAGAGATAGAGAGAGAAATACCTACAACTAGATTTACAGATTTACATTTCAAAAAGATCATGCCTGATGATGACTGTTTGTTGAGAAAGCAATTCCATTTTCAAACCCGAAATGAAATAAATAATTGGAAACGGCCATCAACTCAATCATCAAAAGTCAACGAAGAATAAGGAGACTATATAGTCAATTCAAGTGTGTAAATAATGGCAAACAGTAAATAAATAAACACTAACATTAGGTTTTGTACGACAGTGAACTATATACATGCGTACATAATGCATAATACGTACATACTATACGCAGTCGTATAATATGTACAACCTATAATGTAAAGGAACTGCTTAAATTGAATCGTAAAAAAGAGATCATTCATTCAGCATCGCCATACAAGTATGTGTACAGTATACAGTACAAACATGCATAAACGTCTAAATGGTGTTGGCAATCTAATAAAAAAACAACAAACAACAATATAAATGCTGGAGAGTAGGTAGATACTGCATAGATAATAGATGTGTACGAAAACAAAACAATGCAGCATAATCCATGTATTTATTATGTATACTACATATTATATTTTTACTATCATTATTATGCATCTTTCTGGTTTACATATATAAACATGCAGTACCTATGCAGATATCTATAATAAATAATAGTGCAAGGGAGAAAATGAAAGGTTGAATTGAATTGAGAATTGTTATTAATATCAAATATGAATAATATAATATGTATATGTGTATTATTTATTATATATGCAAGTAGAAAAAGTGTCTCTCTCTCCACTCCAAATGTTAAACTTGAGGTGAGTCTTTGCCGTTGTCGTCGTTGTGACAATGACTGCTGAGACGATTACTCAGTTCCTGTGTGTGTGTGTGTCGTCTTATTTTTCCCATCTATTAGGAACCAGGTCAATCATAATAACATTATTATGCTCAATATTTGGATATGCATGTACAAAATACATGTGTATTATGTATATAAGAATGGAATGGAGAGACCGGAGGCTTCTGCCATGATTCGTCGTATTAAAAAGGCGCACTTACCCTTTACCATTTCACTTACATGTATATAATAAAGCTTCTTGTCAATTGTCAATGCATATTTACTATGTATTTACTATTTACATAGGTATCATTATGTTTTTTAAGGTTAAAGGACGGACTGTCTGTACACTGTATTCTGTTCCCCTCTTCCTTTTTTCTTCTCCATTCCTTTCTGTTTCTTTTCGGGTCCTGCTTGAACTTACAAACGATAGAGGTATAGTGAATAGTGATGACGAGGATGACGATGTTTGGCGCACCCGCTAATGATAATCCACCGTGGCATCATCCAACATTTATGTTATTGTGACACTGTTCTAATGAATTTATGTGCATATCAAAATCGTTTTTTCCTTTTGCAGCACTTACGTACTGTAGGCACTTCACGCATTCAGGAATGTACAGGGTGGTCAGCTAAGTTTTACCATTTTTTACTGGTTTTATAAAGAAGCGTAGAAAATTATGGCATTAGCATAGTTGTGTTTAAAAAAGCTATAGTTATTTCAGCAGATAACTGTGGAAATCATTGTTCGAATTTCTGCCCAAACGCAAAAAAATGGATTCTTTGACAAGATGTGTGTGATAATTTTAATTCGGTATTTCATAACGCTGGGTTTTGCAATACAACCCAGATTTAAAAATAGCGACGACAAAACTTGGGATAAACTAAGATTTTTTCAACTCAATTCCAAGAAAAGCGATTCTGAAAAAGACATTATTTGGCAGCTTTTTACCTTTTAAAAAACTTTTTACCTTTCAAATTATGTATGGACCAAATTTGGACCTGTAGATCTTCTTTGATTACATGTTACTTATCAAACAAATCGATTAAAGGGAAAAGGGAATACAGAATACGAAAAGTGAACAAACTTTTCTGGCCACCCTGTACCCAATATTAGTAATGTGGAACTGTAGATGCATGTGTGTGCAGTTTATAAAAAAAGATATTTTATGATGACAGAGAAGATAGCGATAGCGATGCTCATACTGTGCTCATAAGAATCATTATTATCATTATTATTAAATATGAAATGTGCACAATAAACTTCAAAGTAGACAATAAAAAAGCATTTTCTTTGTTGACTAGTCGACTTCACATTTTTGCCGGTTCCTTTTAGCCATTTAGCCTTTAGCTTTGAGGTATTTTGAACTATGAAGAGGGAATAGAGATATTTTGACACCTTACTCTCAACTTCAATTGACATTTCTATTTTCTAGATGGCTAATAGACAGATTCGCACACATATGGTAAAATTGTTACTGTATATGCCATATGTACAGTGTACAAAATTACTTTTTACTATCTTGGATTTTGATCGATGAAAGGGGGATTGATGAGCGAGCATGGAAATTGAAGGATCTCTTCTGCCCCCAGAGTTCAACTATAAATAATAATGACAAGAACGGCAACAGTATAACATACGTATATATATATATATAACAACAATAAATGAATTATAATGGATAATGGATTAGATTCAATTGCTAAATGCATGTAAGTACATGAGCATTGAATTCAATTCCTTCGGCTGTCTCTTTCTCTCTCTCTCCCTCTCTCTCTCTCCCTCTCTCTCTCTCTTTCGTTCACTCTCTCTGTCTTATTTCTCTTTCTCTCCTATTTTCCAATGGGCGACTTTTAAACCCTGAATGTCATCCTTATAAATACGCGAGCAGTGTGTGGGACTGAATTCCTTTTCAGTTGACTGCTGTTGAACGACAGACACAGAAAAAAGGAAAGATCCACGAAACCAACCAAGGAATTGAGAACAAGCGTCAAAAAGGAACGACGAAATTTTATACTAGTGTGAGTGAGCAGTGACGACGAGTTGTTGCTGTTGTGAAAATTTCGAATTTTAATTAGAGAGCAAGTGACAAAAGTGTGTTCATTCAGTTTTGGTCAGACTTCAATTTATTCAATTATACATTCATTACTGTATTGGTGAAAAAATATTGTGGATTGATTATAGACTGTGTATATACATTTTGTGCAGAAACTACAGGTTATATTCCAGAGACACTGAAAATCAGTTTTGGAAAAGTAAAAGCTTCAACATTGAAAATTGAAAACGTAAAGCATGGATGCTGTTGAGCGGCAAGCCGTCTTTTGGAGCCCTCCATCAGTGCACACTAGATTTTTGTTAGTGGTGACAATCCTCATAGTTTTAATGTGTCATACTCCTTCCATTACGGCGGCAAGTTTTGGCAGCAGTAAGTTTATTTCTGCTAAACTATCGATACCAATTGTGGAAAACGTCTCGTCCCTAATTATACGGCTATTAAACAGCATTTAAATAGATATGCATGTTATACATGAAGAAAGAACTTTTTCGTTTTTTAATTATATGTTTTTAGAAACAAACGAAAATGGACTTTCTGAGGACTCAAGTGCAACCATTTCATCATCACAGATTCCTTCAGCTTTAAAATCTCGTCAAAAAAGGTTCATCCTACACTTCCAAATGCCTCAGCCTGTCGGTCATTTTAGGATCGCCATGATGCCTCCCTTTTTATCCAGCATGATGGCAAATATCCCGGCCATGATTCGACGCAACTTCTTTGGAACGAAAGAGACTGCGGCGGAAGGAGAAAGTTCTAGCCTTTCATAGTGATATTACTGTTTGTTTATTATGTGTAGCGGAGAATTTAATTGAATACTGTAAGTATGTAAGCTATAAACCCATGCAATAACTTAATCCAGGGTTAGTTGTCACAATTAAATTCTCCCTTCTCACCAATCTCAATGTGAAAAGTACCTTATTGTATTTTCTTCGTTTACCACTTTTTTTTGTTAATTTTTGTTACTACTGTTGAATTATTTTGTATTATGTATTAGGTATAATATATTATTGTTGAATATTTTTCGATGTGATTTGTATACATAAATGTTTTTTGTTAATAATGGACTTTTCGTCCAAGATCCAAGTCAATATTTTTACCATTTACGCGTTACCAAAAGTACCAAATGCACGACTTACCAGTATTCTTTAGTTACCAGCATTATTTATGTACACATTGTATTTTTATGGAAATGTTTCTTGGGGTTTGAAAGTAAAACAAAGAAACTGAAAATAAAGCGAAATATGTTGTTTAAACGCTTGTATGTGCAAGCTACTTGGGAGCTTTGTTAATTTTTTTGCATTCTCATTAATTTACAAAAATTACAATGCAAAACTGAAACATTAAATGCTCCCAGAAAATTAACCTGCATAATATGTATTATTTGCACAGAATATACCACCAACAAAGGATGTCACATTTTTTCGTTTTCTTGCATTATATATTTCACGGGTAAGTGGCTCGTTTTTCTGTACGTACACGTTGGATAAAAGCTTTGGGCTTGAAGGCACAAAACAGTGTACAGTGGATGAAGATGATGATGATGGTGCATCTGTATAAAGAAGGATATATAGTTGCCTATAGCCCAACATATATACAAAAAGCATATCTTCTACTGACTACACAAAAGGACCAAGTTCCTGTACCAGGGGGATGTTCATATGTATAAGCAACTATGTTTGATAGTGTACTGATACCACTGATATAAGGTTGTATGTTTATGAGGAGAATAGAGTAACCTGCTGTGTGAAAGCGAATCATCCAACCTTTACTTTCGTTGGACAAAATAAAAGTTGTGCATATTATTATTATACACAATACTTATACTTACATATAAAAGTATTTTAAAAGTTCATCACAAGCCAAACAAAAATACACACTGCGTGAGCGTTGTTTT
Source organism: Sminthurinus bimaculatus (assembly GCA_034698285.1). Taxonomy (NCBI): domain Eukaryota; kingdom Metazoa; phylum Arthropoda; class Collembola; order Symphypleona; family Katiannidae; genus Sminthurinus; species Sminthurinus bimaculatus. The sequence continues at coordinate 4,189 of JAQIVE010001935.1, read as the reverse complement.
TGTCAGTGAATTTAACTTTAACCAAAAACCTATATAATATTATGATGTGTTTCATAAAGTTGTTGTAAAAGGCATCATAATTTCACTTTGTGTCTGTCTGTACAATTATTATTTAGATTTGGATTCAGTGCATGCAACAGGATTTATTCATTAGTTGCTTTTTACGAATCCAGGAGAGGGAGAGAGAGAAATGTCAACGTGTTTTTTGTGTCCGGCGAATTTCATTTATATACTGCACTACATTTCCAAATGATAATGACAATGACAACTGTAGATGTGTGAATAATAATTAAGTCTGATTATATTCCTACACTTATATCTAATACAGATATAGGTAAACGTGTCTGGTTGTGTGTGATTAAGTTCTGAGTATACATAAATACAATACGATACGAAATGGACGGAAATCTGTAGTATAATATTGTATTAGCTACAGGAATAAGGAGACAAAGGGAAGGAATGGAAATAAATATGAAAATATGAATAGAATTTTGGCTGCTGTACAAAGTAAAGAGTTAACTGAAGTAGACGCATGTACATAATATAGCAGTTAGATACGAAATACACTAGTTTTCAAAAGAGATTTTGTGATAAAATATTCAATTACAGTAACAACTGTTATCCACATAACTGCCAACATATAATATTTTATCATTTAACAGTTTAGTATTTTCTTTCAAAGAAAATTTTTTGAAAAAAAACATGCATTTCCCCATAATTTCAATAACACTTTTAGTTCTGACTATGTCAGGCTGGAATTTCATGGGCGGTGGAGAACAGGTAGCTGCGTTTAATTTAAATGACCTTGGAATTAAAGACCTAGGAGATATTTTTAACACTATCAATAATATGGAAATGTCAGTTCCATCATTTACTGAATTATTCAAAAAATTAGTTCGAAAGTGTAAGAAAAATAATGTTGCACTGGACCTTAAAGCAGTCGTAAGTTTTCTATTTACCATTATCTGTGTGAGATATAAGATTTGGTATCAAACATCAAACATGACTTTTGCATTAATTAAGTTCAAAGCTCGTACAGTTCAATGTCTAATAAAAGTTGATATAATATGTATCATTTATTTGCATTGCAGGTAAACTCCTATGTGTGCTTAGGACAAATTGATAATTCTCAATCAACGGCCTCCGACCCAGACTCATTTTTTGATAAAATGTGTACAAAATGGCCCGAGACTCAGGATTGCGTCCAGCCCATATTTAAGCAGCTGGAACTTTGTTTCTCCTCCGAAGTTTTACAATTAGACGGAATCTTATTAGAAATTGCCAAGATTCTAAAAGTACCTCTTTGCTCAGAAGATGATATTATGACAACAGGGTTCTTTGACAGTAATGAAAAAATACATAGTGGAATACTCAACGCTCAAATCACATTTTGTAAAACTTATCAGTAACATCCGCCAATTTTCTAATAGTTATTACTAATATAGAGTTATCTAAATAATATGCCTTGAATTTTACAGCTGTATTACAAGACGGCCCTTTGACCATGTCCTGTCTCATGAACCACACAAACGTTATAATAAATGACGCGGTTGAATGCTTTGGAAGAACTTCAAATACACTCAACGCTACTGATAATAATATAAGTAATATTGTAGCCGCACAAGGAATTTGCCAGTAAGAGAAAATTATTGAATCGCTTCAGTTCCAATACTGCTCATTATTTTTCCGATTTTTCGAAACAAAATAATCATTACTTTTTTATTTTTTTTTTGGTAAAAATTCATTTTACTATAACTTATATTTATACAATGCCCATTATGTTAAATCAGGAATTAATACATTCAGTTTTTTGTTTCCCTTTTTTACAGAAACTTTGACGCGTACATGGATTGTTTCATAAAAAGTCTGGACATTTGCAATAATCGAAGAGTTGAGAAACTAGTTTATCATATAATTGAAACCCTTGGATTCAAAAGAATTATTTCTAAATACATTATTAAGTGCACTTAGGATACAATTTACACAACCATTAGAAGACAATTTAACAACAAAATAATTTTGTTATGTGATTTGATAATAATGAGAATGAAGACTTATACTGGGTGGAAGACAAAACTTCTGAGTGTATGTATGTATAACGTATTGTGTAGACGTTTCGTTTTCAAACAAAAACCTTTGAAAACTTTGAAGCATTTTGGTAATATTGTTTTGCCTAAACATTTTAAAACAGCTTTGTGTTTGTACCTACAACTAAAGTTTAAAATAGAGAGAGAGGTAATAATACGTTTTTTTGCTCATTCATCAATAGTTAGCAATGGCATAATACATAATACTTGGTGAGTATTTTCAAAATTTGAATGATATTATAACATTATATATATTATATGGTAATATAAAATCAAAACTATACATAAATATGACGGAAATAAAGGACTATAAAGCGCAAAATCTCATTTCGCTTGTGTAAAACGTTGACTATACATACTATGTTACTATGTATAATGTATACATTGAAGTCTAAACACTGGCACCCAAACACACACACATTTAACGTTTATACTATATAGAAAACTAAAATAACAAGTTTTAAAAAAATCATAATATGTACATGCATACCTGCAGTCGCTGTTCGTCAGGTAATAGTATTTCGTCGGAATAATTTCGAAGTATTGTAGAAAGTTAATACTTAAATCTGAAACATGTACCTTTTATAGTATCACTGACACTTTTAAAATTAAAATATTTTCTTGATAGTCCATCAATTTTTACACACTCAGACATTTGTAGGTACTACACAACAATAAGAATTTCCCTTGAAATCGACACTTTTTTTTAAACAAAATATATTAGTGTGTCTTGTCCAAACAAAATGAACTCTGTATGTACTAACAATAAAATAAGAACACTTTTTCATTATAGCTCGGTTTTAGAAAAACGCTTCTTTGAAACATAATACTTGACTAATCCTTCAACTCGTTTACAACCAGTCTGTGAATATTTCTGTAAATCTGAAGGCCAATATGTTAAGGCATCAGCAACCTCCCTGAAAAATACAATACATAAAGACATACATTTATTGCTGCGTACTCATAACTTATAAGCTATAAGCTGTTTATAAAACAACCTTACACATTACACATTACCAGTTATAAGTTATAAATGATCACTTATAAAAGTCAAGAATATACATAACATGAGTTGCATTGACAAAAAAAATGTAAAAGCAAAAGCTCAAATCATAAGAAGTATTAACTTACTCAGGATCAACATCAGCATCCCACCTCCTCATTTCCGCTTTGACACAGTCAATAATATGAGGTCGCTCCATAGGTAAGAAAGGTATAAAATAATCAACGAGGACTCTTTCAATTATTCTAGTCTTGCTCATGCCAGACCCTAAATAAAAAAGAAATTATATGCACATAATTATAGTTTAGAAAACATTAAATTACAATCATGCAATATTATGACTTGTCAGTGACGTATAAACATATTTTTTTGAAACATACGTTTTGCATTAAATGCTTCTTTAGATACTGCATTCTCAAAGTCATGAAATGTCAAATCTTCTCGCCTTCTTCCATCTCTCCACGCTTGAAGGGATGTTGCAGTAACTTCATTAGATCCAATATTACTTAGGAAAATATAAATTGCCTTCTTATGATCGATTCCATCCCCAACGGAATTTAAATGATCCATGAATGCGACAAGAGAATCAAATAAGGTTTCTGGAGTAACATCAACTTCATCAAATATGATCAAAGAGCGAGGACAATCAGATATCATATCTTTTATCTCCGTTTGAATCTTGTCCTGTAAAATGTTATAAAAACAATCTATGTTCATCATCCCATATACTGTACTGAATAGTTCACGATTAAAAACTACAACTTATAAACAGAGAGAATGTGCATCTTCGCGAACACAAGAAGTGTGTTTACACTTTAAATTTATAATTTATACATGATAGTCGAATAGTTTAGCCTTTTTAGGATGAGAATTGTAAACACATGTAAATACAATTTAAGGTAGATGGAAATCATGGCATGGATCCATAATGACATTGTTTACATTAATATTCACATCTCGCATCGCGTTAACTCTGAATACATTAATTTTAATTTAAAGTTTATAATCTGTTTACCTTGTATTGTTTTACTTTAGTCTCATCGGGAAAATGATAGGAAGCCGTATAAATTTTCACGTATTTGCTTTCTAAGCCCTTCGC
>JAQIVE010001934.1:0-22077 GCA_034698285.1 Sminthurinus bimaculatus | reverse complement strand
GATCTTCCCCCTTTTTTTAGGTTTTGAATTCCCTATTCAAGTAAAAAGTTAAATCTAACTGACCTGGAATCCTGCTCCCTGGTCAACAAATCCTGGAACTTGGTCAGCTCCCTCATCCGACCCACCAATTACTGAGTCATTTGGTTCACCGACCTTAAAAATGACTACAAAGTCCAGGAGAAGCGACGATCCGCCTTGACGATTGAAGCCAAAACGCAAATTGACGTAAAAGATATTAAAGAAGTATATCTCGCCAGTCATCACAAATATCTGGAGAACCTGAAGAAAAAAGTGGAGCTTCAAATCCGAGAAAGGGAAAGAATTTCCCTCATACAAAACCATCTTGAACATCTCTCAACTGCCCGACTTTCAACGGCCGGAAATAAAGGAGATTTTCTCCGTAATTTCCAGATCGATCACTCACTTATATTTTGGAACTTGGGAAAAACGGGGAACTATGATAATCCCGGAGGCTCCATTTTTTGATCTCCTCTGAATTGTCACAGCCTCCACTTATTTTCCCGGGGACTGCACTGGAACGATACGACCCGTCGATTTCGAAGAAACGTGCAAAAAAAGATATAGTCTTTTCCAACTCTTCCCTAAATCAAACGAATTTCGTTCCCCGAGGATTTGACCGACTTTCCCTACGTCCTACTCCTTCGTTTGTTGAAAGCTTTTACGAGCCTCCTAAATCTGTACAATTTTCCTCTGTCCAAGTCTCACGCTCTCACAATATCCATGAAAGGTCACCTGCTCCGGTCAATAGGTCACAGTCGACCGCTTAAGAGTAATGGTGATTATTTTGGGAACTGTGCCAAAATCTGCAAGTGGCTCCGAGGGAGTCGAGGACTGTATAAGATGGCCGTCTGTTTTTCCAGTTCCATCTGTCATGAAGAAAGTCAAGCCAAGGAAGATCATGAGGGTCCAGGTCAAAAGCAGGGAGGTCAACTTGATGAGCAATGGGACGTTTTGTTTCAACACGTTCTTTTGTGTTCTACCCGATACATGAGTAAACTGGAAGTGTATCATCCGGATGAGTTCAAGCTTATCCTATTTTCCGTTCCCCTCTCCTGTCTCTACCATTTAAAGCTCATCACTATACCAGAGATGCCTTTTGAAGTATTTTTTGACCCTGGGCTTGACCTCAACCATGTGTTTCCAATGTGGTCCATGTAACCGTGAGTGTGGAGTGTCGGGACAAGGAAAAAATATAAGAATATTTTCCTCCTCATCAGTATAGACCGGTTCATCTTTTCCCCAATGTCAGGAAGTCGACCTTGACGGGCGATAGGGAAGAGCATGCTGAATAGGATACGGGCACATTTCCCGAAGATCATCTTTGCCTTCTACACTTTTTAATAAGGACGTTGTTCGCAAATCGTCCTGAAAGTTGTGTTAATCTTAATGAAAGAACGGTTCCTATGTTCCAGGTCGACTAAGAGTTTTCTAGCGATTTTCGCTTTTGTATCACTAAAAGAGCAAATAGTATATTTTTAGGTATAGTGTCATGGAATTCCGATACTCTGTCTTGCAATTTATAAACAAGTTTCCATTACAAACTTATGTACAAACCCGCTCCCGGTAAGATTGAATAAATAAATATCTAAAATCAAGCGCATTTAACGCACATTTAAAATTTGCACATTTACCTACACCTATATAGATGAGCCATAAGTGAACTTTAAATGAGTACCAAAAGGTCCAGTTTAGGTGGGAAATTTCTAACCGTGTATACATAAGTCTCATAGATGCAAAATACTTTATCTTTAATCTGCTTCCATGAAATTTTAATTGGTTAAAAATTTCATGAAAGGTCAACGGAGATAAAGCATTGCGAAATACCGCGTTGTCCGATTTGGCTAAATATTTGTAGGTACTTTAGACCACGGAGAAAAATGCTTGCAAAGTCCCTTGAACTCCGCCTTTGACCTCCGAAGGTCATTAGCGGATCCGAAAGGTCAACATAAGAGGTTGAAATGGAAAATTTGAAAAAACGCAAGGCAGCGCATAATTTTATGCTGATCATTTTTCACGCAGAAACAAGCCCAGTTTGACCTTTTAAGGACATTTTTAAATTTTTGGAAATTTTGATGACCTCCATAGGACAAACGGGTGATTTGACCTCTGTATCCTTTGTTTGTGAAAAAATGCAAAATTTTGAAGGAAATTTAAAAAGTTCAAAACTGAATTTTGGTAAAACCGGGCAGTAAATGTTAATACGTACCTACATTTTTGCGACTATGAAGCTAATATCCTTAGAAACCAGTGTGCATATGCACCAAACTCCGGCGTAAAGCCCGTTTTCATCAAAATGCACCAGCCAACCCCTTAAGAGGATGCCTAATTAAAATTTCCAAGTTTCAAAAGAAATCTTTGTCTAAGATCTCACTTTAGGCGAGGTTTACTTTGGAAACCTCTACACTACCGTGCGAATGGAAAGGCATGTCATAAAGATATCGAAATGCTCAAATCCATCGCTATATATTTCTACCTCTCGACTTTTGAAGAGGGTACTTGGAACAAGAAAAACAAAGTCAAAAGGCTTCAAGGATGTCTTGAAGCTTCTAATCTTAAGTTCAAAGTATCTTTCCGTGTATCTCCAATCTGTATACATATCTCGTGAATTCAACTTCCTTTTCCTTATCTAACAGACTAGAAAAAGCTAAGTAAATGTTTCATTTTGTATGTACGTATAAGAGCCCTTAAAATGGTACATTATACAGTAGATTGGACAGTGGATTGTACACTGGAGGACAAAATATCCACGGAACTCATTCCAGACTGTCTATCTGTAAATTACAGCCCTTTCACCGAGAAGCATAGGCTGGTTAACTGTACGTGTAAGTTGTATGTGTAGAATAGGAATTTAAGCTTGCACACGGAGATTATCTAAAAGATAAAACACGACGGAACATTGCATAACAGAACGTGAGAGAATGGAGCTAAAGGAAGAACCTTTCTTACTTTCTTCATACTTTACTACTCAATACTTATGTATGTATAATGTGTATAAATAGTCGCAACGGCAGAATAACTCAAACACGAGGATGAATTCCTTTAATGCTTCTTCCTCTCCTTTTCTCTTTCCATATAGACATAGCCGTAGACAAAAGACTTGTTTGTTGTTGGTACGCTGCTACACTTTTGAACACGTACGGGCAGTTTCTCCTCAAGAAAAATGAAGACTTTCTACAAGAACTTTCTTTTAACGAACGAGTACACAACAAGTATCTAATATCTAACACAAAGTACAATACAGGATGAGCAAACAAGAAGGAAGGACGTACACTTTTGCCTTTTGTTTTTGTCTTTGGCTTTACCTTTACCACTGTCTTTATATTCCTCTTGTCTTTGTGTTGGTCTACAAAAGTTTTCTTGACTTTCTTTCTTTTAAACTTGTCCACCGCTTTAAAACAAAAAAAATGTTGTCTCAAACTTTAGCACGGACTTTTATATTTTCACCGAGGCACTTTAACACCCATAAAGTAAAAGTTCTTTTTTTTGTCAAATTCCACGGTATTTACCCAACGAAAAATTGGGGTGATTACCTAATTTTGCAAAAAAACATGTTTCAACTGCATTTTACAGACACATGTGTGTACAGAAAACTGAAGTTTGACGACACAAAATACAAATATTTTATATTTTATACGCCTTCTTTTTCCTTTTTTCATGCCCACACTATCCTTAACGGAGCTTTTTATACGCATGCTATATTAAACTGGATTATAATATTGTGTTCCATAAAATTGGGGGGCTGGAACCCTGTTCAAGTTTTCAAGAAAAAAACTTTACACTAAGGTGAATAAAAAATGTAAAAAAAGCTTCTCAAGTTTCAGTCAACTGAAAACTAGGTACATGTAAAACTGCCTTATCCAATGGATTGTGTAAGGTTTAGTAGCACACTACAATTTTTTAGATACAATTTGTGTAGGTGTAGATTTTTTGCATGTTATTTCAAATGATATATACGTACTACAGCATTTTTGTATTCCTCATCGGATTGAGCCCAAGTATCAATATATCTTGAAAGTTGAGTTCATTGAATATAATCTGCGGAGGTTATACTCGATTTCCTAGTTTATAATACATACATATGTATGTATAGGGACTGACATCGTGAGTGGGTGATCGTGGAGAAATTGTGGACCAAGTAATTGGGTTACAATACACGGCTGATGGATTACATTCTAGCGGTGTATAACATTCCTACTACAATGTACAATGCACAGTTGTGGAGTGAGGCGTCGTTTTTGCAGTTCATTATATTATCTCCATGGTGAGACGGTGAGACCTTTTCCATTTTCTTCAATGCTCCGCTCTTCTAGTTTTACTCCTTGTACTTTCTATGTATGTGGGTCCCTTATGTTCTCGAGAGCCGTAGCATCCGTGTACGTGTAAAGTGTAGAGAAGATACTTCGGCGCTCGAAGCGTAGCCACTGAACTGTAACGGACTTTCCTCGATCCAAAAAAGAATGGATCGGGATGGACTAGCAAATGGAATGGATGAAATCATTTCCAGTGAGCCACCGTAGAATAAGAAATAGCCCATGAATCAAAATACCTATACATAGAAATATACATACATACATATGCATGTTTTGTGTGTACCGGTCACTTACTTTAGTTGCCATTACTTTTCTTTTTAAAGGACAAAGACGGCCTTACATGCATAGCGATACATGCATACATATTACTAGACGGTAAAACTAGTGTAAGAGGAAGAGGAAAAGTTTGAGAAGAAACTCTTCAGTACAGTACAACAGAAGAAACAAAGAGAAGAAGAACTGGACCAGATTTTTCATCGTTATACTGACATATGAATACCTAGTACTACAGTATACAGCATACATATTACAATATATGTAACTCTGTATTAGCTTTTCTACCTTTTGCAAAACCACTCTAAAGTACATTAGTATTAGGTGGAGCGAGCCTTTACTCGAACCTGGATGGAATCTCAAGTTGCTCTCATTCTAACTTCACCTCGTGAGCTTTGATTTCACCCCACCCCACCGGGTCGATGTAATACTGCTTGCGCCATATATAACTTTCCTTTGGTGGTCCTAATTCAATAAGTAGGGGAAAAGGTCAATATCATTCAGGAGATGTACTACATACTACATACAACATACTACATCTCTCTTTGAACTAGGCGTGAAATTTAATTCAATGCAGATACATCTGTCTCGCTGATAAATAAATTTCATTGACACGTTTTCAAATGTCATCATATTGCACACTAGATTTACCTCCATCTCGATTGAATTACTAACATTTTTGATATTCGTGGGTGTAGACACTATTGAATAAAGTATGTATAATGTATATTACATAGTATCTGTATGTGAGAAGAATGTTCAGCTATAGTAATAATTAAAATATAAGTACATGATACATATGTGCTCGTATGCCGAAGGATGACGTAAGGACAGGAATAATCGAAACAATTTTTGTGCTCGCAAAGAGCAAGGGAATCGTTTCTACACGTAGGAGACGACGAGACATGAGACATGGTTGGATAGAGTTAAGAAGTCATTTTATGTATTGCATTACATGCACTGTATTGTATTATCATTTGTAACGCCGAGTAACACTTTTTGGTGAAAGGTGTGCAGACCCTGGGGTGTTCATTACTTTGCCCCTGTCAAGATTTGCTGTTTACGCTGCTAGAAATACCATGTTGCATCAATATCGGCTATATATAGCAGACCTTGCCTTGAAGAAAAAACCCGCAACCTTTATTCGTTGGATCCATTTATTGACCATTAAACCTAATAATAATCGTAGTAGTAAAAGTGCTTATTGCGTTTACAACTTTCTCCTCGGCTCGTCTCAAGTACTTTCGGGGGTCTTCTTGTGTCGATGTCGACTGCTCTTAAAGCCGATTACATGGCCAAGTATAAATTCTCGAAATTCGAGATTACAGCAACAAGCCTACATAGTTTTGGATGGATCCTATTTCGCTTTGAACCACTTGAGGTTAGTCACTCCACTAACTTGAGTCAACGAAATTACTGGTTTTGCCCACCACGCACTCTGATGCTCCTTCCTCAGCAACCTTGATTCAATTTGATTCAAGCTAGCCAGTTTACCTTTCCTCAAATGCACGTTCAATGTATATATATTGTACATTGTACACATACACATTCCTACACATACCTACAACCTACATTCTACATACATATTATATGGTAGACGTCCGCCCACTTAAACTTTGTAATTCGTCGAGGGTTTTCGGCTACGATGAGGGAACGAAAGGGAAAACGCAAAAATATTTGCTTCCGCAAAACACTCCAAGGAAAACTCAAAGTCAGTGCCTTCTAGCCTCCAGTCATTGATGATTAGGCATGTGCTCCATATAATCAGAACTTTGCTGTGGTTCAAAAAATACTTTCACTTTTCACTCTACCGTTTCAATATATCGAGATGGGATAAATGAGCGATGGGCACTCACTTTATCTATGCTTGTTAGTACATAATGTGGCCTTGCGGTCTCCTAAACAGAGGAATGCTCATTTCCTTATTTTGTCACCATTGATATGATGCCTTAATCTCGTAGACGTGTCAGAACTACCTGAACACGTAGATTTTGTATTACAACATATAGGATACTGTGGGTCGAATTACAAAGATTCACGTTATCCGATATTTATGTACAATAATTTCTTGGAATAAAACCCGTTTGTTGCTCCATTTATGCATTCCACACGTGTAGCTTTTATTCGCATTGTTTTGAAAATTTAATTGATTGCGCATTAGTCATTTAGATTGCATTATAGCTTATATGATTAGTATCTAAGCGGATTACTTTAAATTGAAACACAATGCACGGCTGTTAATTCGTTGACCTATGTACAATGTACATTGTACATATGTGTACTTTAGCTTCCTCGTCGGTTTTCGGTATCGAAATTAGAGACGTCACGGAGTACAATACAGACTTTCACGTTCAACCATAGAATTTGATATAAAAGGTTATTCGTGAAATGGGAAAGGAAAAGGAACAAACGCTCACGTTGTTTATTATCCTGTTCAAAAGAACAGCAGATAAAAGGAGGAAACGTGACAATATTTTTATTAAACTCAATATTTTAATCTCAATACAAAGTAGGATTCATCTACTGATGAATAAACCGTGGCACGTTTTTAATAATCAAAAAGAAAAAAAAGCTGGCAGGCAGCTAGTACATGGCTTATACGTGTAATATGTATGTAAGCAGCTTATGTTAAATATTTGAGCTTTCATCTGCAGCTCTACATTATAAATTCCTGCCTTTTGTTAAAAACTAATATGATGGCTGTATAACGCTATGTGTTAAAGATGCATATTGCATAATACAGTTTTTTCAAAAATACACCCTTGACCTCAATTTTGTTGTAGGAGGGTCACCCTGCAGCGTCAGCGTATACGTTTCCAAAAGCTTTTAATATGCTTTTTGCTTATTGAAGACCTTTTTTAGATGACCTTTAAGTCTTTGCTAATTGTGATAAAAGTTGCAGGGGATTGTCTTGTACATAGTTGCAAAAGTGAACTGAAAAACCCCAACTTTTAAAAACCGTGCCGTGCGTGCGTCCAAGTTTTAAGAAAAGTTTTAATTTACAAGCCCTGAAATTTGAAAATTTGGCCAGATTTTGTGGGACAACATTCTGTTTTTCAGAATTCGTTCTTTTACACTGCCAGTATTCTATAAAATTTAGGGAGTAAAGTGATGCCAACTGGACGCAGAAGTAGGTCATTTTGCCAGGAGAAAGCGAAGAGACATTCAATTCAGCATCGCGATTCTACGTTGATCTCTTGATTTATGTCAACCCAGACGTAGAACTTGCGATCTTGGGACTTGGATTTAGTACACCGTCACCTGAAATATTTTAGAGCATTAAGGAAACTCTAGCCAATTGAAGGGTGACGATTGAACAAACTTTCTCCGTGTGCTGTCGAGTCTACTCCATTTGCTCTTTTACTTTCTCTTTCCTTCAATTTCGTTCTTCCTATTCTATTCTTATCCAGCCGAATCAAGATTTGGATTTGCCAGAAGATGAACCAATTTGACATCTCCCCTAAAAGCTTCCAATTTTATGCTCCAAAAAGAAAAAAAACGAAAAGACGTCTGATTTTTTATGAAACCTTATATGTTATATGTACATAGTAACTTTGGTTTCCACTAAGCCTGGCACTGGAAATGGAATGACATATAGAAAATGGAATTCAGACAGTCTTAACGAATACACATCATGTGCATTGTTAGCATCATTACCGTCATCATCATCATGTCACTCATCAAATTGCTCCAATCTTTTCAGATGACACCCAATTTCAATTTTAAATCCACAGTCTAGAATTTTTTCGCAAAATTTTCTTCATTACTCACATCCATTCACAGAGCTGGAAGGTAAAAAAACTATAGCTTATTTATTGTGCTTATTTCTTTTTTCTCTATGTAATATTTTCTCAACTGTCTTCATGCTAGTTAATTCGGATAAAAGTGGAGTGTAAGAAATTTGAGCCTCTGGCATTTGGATAAAAAAGCTGTACATACACTGTATACCTAGTAGACAAACGAGCCGGCAAAATAATGCACCAGCTATTGATTATTATCCCTCTTCCAATTCCTCTGACAGGCCAATCAACTGGAGAAAATCTGAGTAATTTTCAAAGCTAGGGATGTAAGCCGCAAGGTTCTTTAGAATTTCTTAGAATTTCTAAAAAGAAATTGGATGCTAACAAAATATGTATTAGTGGGAGTAAGATGGATACTATCAATGCTACCATGTACATCAAATTGGGGATTCCTCAGTCTCTCTGAGGTTTTTAAGAAGAATTCGGGTATTGAATTCTTAAAGATGAAATTGAAAAGAAAACCCCAACAGCGTAATGCAGTAATACAGTGTAACCGTAGAAAATTATAAAAAATACAAAGGAACAAGCATGCACTTGGGAAGCTTCGTACCTTAATACAAATATGTTTTATGTTTAGCAAAGAGCTAATTTTTTGTTACGTTAATATTTTAAGAGAAAATGTTGCTTGTCTTCTAGTTCAGATTTTTTTTGAAACATTTTAAAGACAAGAGTTGAATCCTTTGAGAAATCTGCTAAAAAATTACGGATTTAATCTTTGATAATGTATGCAGTTTTAATATGCATAAAAACTAATCTAAGCAGTAGCACAATCTCTTATTTTTAAGCATCCATCCAAATTGCTGCATTCGTTGAATTATATTTCTGCTTTATAGAATTCTCATTAAACTGCAAAATTTAATCGCAAAATCAGCGCAAACGGCACTAATGATGGATTATTTTCGTCTGCGGTGGGATGCAGACAAATGGAACGGGTGTGACAGACAATACTTAGACTTTTCCTGGAAATGTGCACCTGATTTTAAATTGAATTGAGAACACTGTTCCGAAAATAGCACAGATATTTTCCATGCTCTTCACCAATATCAAGGTAATATCAGATAGCACCGAATAGCAACTAAAACTCAAATTATATACTTTTGAATACTATTCGTACTCTTTGTTACTTTATTTTGCTCTTCGTGCCATTCCAATATTCATGCTATTCGAGAATAGCAACATTTAAAGTTTCCGGCTAGCAAAGTTTTCAAAAATGCTATTATTGTTGAAGAGCATGGAAAATATCTATGCAATACTCAAAACAGTGCTTGAGAAGAGATTTGCTGTTCGACTCACGGTTTTGATGGCTGAATATGAGTTTCTCCTGGCGGGCATCCACACGGACGAGATTGATTGGAGCAATTACCATGTACCCTGGCAACAATGCATGTATGTAGTATACGTATATGCATTATGCATATAAGCCTCCCAAATGGGGTAAGGTCATGTAAAAAATATGTCAAGTGCAGATAAGTTTAAGAATTTTTTACTCGGTGGGTTGATTTTTATGCTTTTCATAAATCTAGTTGTCCCACATAAATTTGTGCCCCACGAAGACGAATAACAACATAGATATAAACACACACGTATAATATTGGATGTACTACTTTAGCTTAGCAACGTGATTCGTGGTTCATCGTAGATCACATCCAATTACCATGCTTTGTTGTTGTTTTCGTCAGTGGTTCTGCACGGTTTTAATTAATTATCAAGATTTAAATAGAATACAAAACTAGTTTTAATCTCAGGTGAGACATTTTCCGCAAGTAAACACGTAATTTGTGTGCATTAAATTTGAAATTTGATTTGTTTCAATACGGGGTCAAAACATGGTTTACCTGGTAAACATTGAAACAGACAGGAAATATAATATTAGCCATAGATAATATACATAATATTGTATAATATGTATGCAAAATGCAAAACATCATTATGTTAAGCATTATTACAGGGAAACATACAACTTGTGGTTTTTCTACAAGTTTGATTACATATTTCAACCAAAGGTTATCAGATCGATTCCTGCGGTTTCTATATATATTGCACAGAGGAAAAGTTTAGTGTTACAAGTACGTCTTTTCGACTCCGACTTGTGGAGTAGAAGCAAATTTGAATATGCGTACAAATCTTTATGCTTTTTATACTTCCAATAAATACCAAACGTGTTATGATGTTTCCTCAATATTGAAAAAAGTCGACAATCGAAAAGCGAGCTGCTGCATAAAATTGTTTTCACTGAGCAAGTTGGACGGGAGCATTGACATTTTTGAATGTTGAACAACAAACAATGGCATCATTTTCAGTCAACGTTGTATTTTATATCTTGACAAATTCCTTTTATTTATTTCCCTTTCATCTTCGGAGACGGATGAGAGCAGCACATCTAGAGAAAATGCAATTTTATTTACTCTCTGTCAACCCCAGTTTCCCACAGAACTCACGCAATTTGAGGAAAGGGGCAAGTGCAAATAAAAATTTATGTATTTGCAGGTTGAACGGGAGAACTTTCTGGCCCCCCTTAGAAAAATATCATGGCCAGGGATTTGACGACACTTTGACCGGGATTTAGTCGACAATCTCATATAGTTTTACCAATTTCTCACGATATTTTGATGTGAGACTATCAAAATCTCATTAGATTATTACATATTTATTGATGTAATTTGTTGAAGTGGTACAAATTTTGCATGATTTTGATAAGACGTTGATGCCATTATGTGCATGCCTACCAAAATCTCATCAAATTTTGATGAAAAAAGACCGGATTATTTTTCAAGGGCTGTTTTGACATATTTGCGTGTGTATCGGTTTACATCCTTCAGTATCAGGAATCTTGTGTCGCAGCCGCTTAAGTTTGGATATTTCCACGACGGCATCACATTATACGATGGAGAAAGCAGACGAATGCAAATACCAAAGATATTGAGTGAAAGGATCTTAACCCTCTAGCCTCGAGCATGGAGGACAAAAACTTTATTTTCTCTTATGAGGATTCATATACAAATGCTTAAAATTCTTGTCTCGTTGGCTCAGTTACCTAACTTTAGGGTTCATCGATTCCCTTATCCTTTGTCTCAGTGTACACTAGACACATATGGGTTAAGTCTTGTGGTAGTAGTATTTTTGCACTATATTTGTATAGAATGTTTGAACATTGTTCTCCGCTATCGGGGGTTTTTTAATTTTCTTGAATATGTACATGCGTGAATTCTGTGCAATCAAACACCGGTTTTGGCAACAACGATTCAAAATCAGACAAAATTTGAATCAATGTTTACAAAGCTTTGCATATTATTTTGAAAAGCTGGCAGTTTTAAACGTTGCATTCCTTGTTTTTGTAAACAAAATTGTGGTTTATGATTTAGGAATGTTGTTAAATTTTCTAAAGAAAGCCCTTACCATAGAGTAATCACCGAGTATGGAGTCCAACAAAGAACGAAAACTGCAAGTTGTTCAAAAAAAGTTTGTTTAGATTCTTAAAAAACAAAGACAGTCGCGATGTGCAAAAAATAAAACCTGGGCTAATGAACTTTGGTTGCGCAATGGTTACATTTTTAATGTAAACAGCGAAATATGTATAAATATACAGTATACACTATACACTATTTTAAATACCATGCATAATATTCCTTTAAAAGTTCAGTTTTGATCGGATTATAAAAGCGCCCCTTACCTATGACTATTACAAGAGTAAGTCGAAGAGTTCGATTTTTAGCTCTTTCCAAATGATTTGTCGCTCCACTCCGCCGTAAAAGTATCCTTCCGGTTGCCTCACCGACATTTTTACCTGAAATTGACAATAGATTCCATTTTAATTGTATGTTCCATGCATGCACATTAGGCATGTACAAAAAGATTTCTACAATAAATTGTGAGAAACAATATCAATATGTACAAAATAATTTAACTTTATGCTAAAAGTTACAGTAAAAGCTAGAATATTTGACTATCTCACTATAGGCACTGAAAAACATTGAAAGAAATCTGGCTTCTTTACTCAACAACGAAGGGGTCGCAAAATCCGCTTCTGAGAGAGTCTACCGTGTTGTGTGATGAATTATACATACATGCATATACTTAAGTATGAATTGGAATAAGAAGTCCTGTGAACTTTGTCATATGGCGCTTTTGTTTCGATTTTTTTGTATGCAAGGAAGTGTACATTGTACATGTATGTGTATGTGTATCGAAACTGTTGAAATATTCATAACACAGAAAAAATATAAAGGAAAATATGTTGTGTGGGAGTATTGTTTGAAGGGCTTTGCATTTTTCAAGCAAGGAATTAAAAAGAAAATGTACGTATGACATAATCAGTTATATGTATGTATGAGATGAAGAACAATTTCCCGGAATTCCCATTCAAACGCTACAAAGGAACAAACACGACATCTTGTCATGTAATTGCTCATGCATACTGCGTAAATATTGATGGAAGCAGAGTGAAAGTGGTGAAAGTCTTATATGCATAACAATTGCTTTTATCTTTTATCTCACTCTTTTGCGTTTCCTCATGTCTAGATATGTATCATTGCAGCATGAACTGCTGTGAAAAAGAGTCACGGCGTAAGATCAAAAGAAAATCCTGATAGGAATTTTATGGATTTCCTGTTTTTTCTCAGAAGAATCAACAAAAGAGGGCGTGTTTTGACAACCTAGCAAAAATTGTTCGCAAAATTGAGAAGCTGAATTCCGGTCTTGCAATTGATGACAATATTTGTGTCTGATTTTAATTTGTTAGTAAGGATTTTGCTTGAACTGTTTATTTAAACAAAAACCTGAGTAGGTACTTTATCCGCATTTCGATGTCTTGAAATTTTGATTCAAAGCAGCAATCCGGTCTCGCGGTTGATGTCAAGTAATTTGATGCTACATGTCAGGATTTGTGCATGAATGTGATTGGTAAGTATGTATTTTGGACTAGTAGTGCCTTTGGTTATGTATAGTATCCGACCATGAAAAAAGACTGAATCTACCCAGTCGATCCACTGAAAACACCGTTTTTAAGTATTGCTGTATGTATATAAAATAATATTGAACATGCCAAGCCACATTATTTAAAAAACTGTTTTTTACATGCAACATTCATTAAATCGACAGAATATTTTGTCGTAAAAGTATTACCAAACTGTCTGGTTGAAAATGATGCACGATATCATTACACTTTGTTCAGAACTCCAACATCTTGGACAATTTTATTCCAATTTCACGGAAATTCAACTGTACCCACTCGCTCAATAGCGAGCGAAAATAAATGACCCTGAATACGAAGGTATAATTTTTCATGGCATATGGGTCAATCAATTATCGTATAAGCGTCCAAAGTATACTTTATTAACCGCATATTGATTGAGTTATGACGCTGGATGACATATGGCGTGAATATCATGACATTTGCCTTCGATTTGCTGGAATTCTCAACAAAATACTAGCGCAAAGCATCATTAACTATTAACTATTGTATTATGTAAAATGTAATAATAAAAAAGGGGGAATTACGTGATTCTCGGTGCTGGCGTGATTTCTTGCTAATTTTCCTGCATTATAAAAAATTGCGTTATCCAATTTAGGTTATTTGCATCTTTAGCATTTTTGTAATTGATTTTAAAATATTAATTAAAATATTAATAGTATTAGTATTACAGAAATTAACTAGAAATTAGTCCTAAACGTATTATTAGATTGTGATGTGCATACCAGAGGATTCGACCATAAGTAAAGATGATAACGAGTAGTGGTAAAAAGTACATGAGGGATACGGATGCAATGTTGTAAAGCATCTCATCATGCTTATTTTCAAAATAGTCAAAAGAGACACATTGAACAAAGGACGTATAAACGGGATGTCTTTGTGTTCTGAAGATAACCGCCTGTAAATAAAACAATGATTGACAAGTTAGATCATTAATTTATCTTTTGTAATTCCGTGTGTTCAAATTGTAAATGTCTGCTTCTTTCTTTTCCTCCGCATGTATTCATACATACATACACATGGGAAGTACATTGACGCGTTTAAAAATACAATACAATTGCTTCAGCTAATATGGAACAGGGGTTTTTCTGGGAACCCTCACAAGTAAAATGAAAAAAGAAACATTTATACTGGGTAAGAAATAAAAAAGCGGTACATAATAATAAATAGAAGGAAAAGAATCCAATTAATGAACTAAAAAGCAAAGAAAGTTGTTCTTTGCTAAGAATTAAACCTGCTTAGTTTACAGCAAAGTTGGGAGCTTCTCAGCATTTTTATTGTTAGGTACACCAAAAGAAAATAATACATCATGCATTATTATTGTACGTTATTCTTACGTTGCCCACAAAGCTAATACGAGACTTTTCCGCTTTGAGCAAAAAGCAAGCTACACTTTTATCGGTCTGGTATTTTTAATAACTTTCGTCTTCTACTTTTTTTTATCAAGATGTCTGGAGTCTGAAGTTAAGTACAACAAACATTTTCTTGTTCAAACGAAAGGTTTTCATGGTTGCACGATCACAAGTCATGATACAATAAATTAACGTTTTCATTGTAGTTACGCTTAAACGTTTGGTATTTAATATTTCTGCGACTTGATTTTTTCTTATCTTGTGACTCGAGTAAGTACACACTCATTTTAGCTCTGTGGAAAATGAAGGAAAAGTTATTCACCCTTGTAATATTGCAGGGGTTACTAAAATTCTCATTTTGTATCATTCGGTTTTCAAAAATTCAAACAATTTCGTCGTGGGAAGCCACCTGAATTTAAGCGTACTAGGTAAGTATATTATGGTGCAGTATATTAAAAATATGTAATTATTTTGTAATCTTGCTACTTTCGCTGTAAACTCAAAAGCTTCCCACGCCTTTGCCTGCACACAGTACACAGTAGATACATATATATATATATATATATGTATCTTTCACAATGTTCTATTGTACAAATATTACAAGATTCCACTCCACCTTCATAATATTCAGAATATGCAGAATAGAATGCAAAATGTTGAAAATCCGGCATTGTAAACTTTGGAGACGGCGGCGGATGGGCTTTGAACATTTTCAAAATACATAGTATGAATTCGTTGAAAGTTTTGAAACAACACAAATATTAGATAATAGATCAAAAGACTCAAAGAGTATTAGCTTAAGCCATCATCTTTTTGATTTAGGTATACGTGCATACATACATGCATACATACATAATAACTTTAACTTCCTTTTTGATGATGAGGTTGAGTAAACAATGTCTACCCACTGGTTTTATGTGTAACCAAATACCAAAAGTAGCTTGCATTAAGAAAACATAGGGAAATTATAAGAGGAATACAAGACACTGAGTATACACTGTACACTGTACACATAGTCGAGCATATGCATTTGTTAGGCATTTCTATATTACATACATATGTATGTCCATAGCCAAAAGAAAAGGAGCTTTCACTAGAGAGATTACTGGTAAAACTACAGCAACAGATTAAAGGTCTGCTTAATGAAGCGTCTGTCACTCTTTGTTGACTGATCTTTTGATAATGTACTTTGGCACGCTCTAATCCTTCCGAGTATTATGTACTATACATAATATGCTTGCATGCAAAAACCGTTGGTTACACAGAAATTGGAAACACTTTCTCTTTCACTCAAAACCTCTCTCCAAAATCAATAGCTAAATTACATAATGACTAACCCTGATTTAAAGAAACCCAGCTTTTCATAGAAAGTTGCCAATTACTGCAAAGTTCCCCAGAGTAATTAAATAAACATACAATAAAATACAATTGTTTTGTCAAATACAATGCCAAAATTGTATACTTTGTGTAACAAACGTAAAAAATCGCGCATCGAAACATGATTTTTCTAAGAAAACTTGGTCCATAAAAGAGTTTGGTTGCTACATAATTCGATCCCAGATGACTCAGCTTCTACTCTCAACTCATTACATGATCACGGTTTTATAGTTTATACACCTCGAAGTGTTTGTTACATGGGTAGATAAGTACTGCATAATCATAGCTGCAGGAAAAGCGTATGTATATTTACGTATGTATATATTTAACACTCAGTCTTTCTCCTAACTTGATTGGATTTGATGGTGGAGAAAGTATATTTAGATGATGCATTTAGATTTTTTATGAGGAGAAACACAAAGTCCTGTAGTTTGTGGTGATGAAATCCCAAAGGAAGGCAACAAAACCCCTCATTAGTAGGATCCATAGTCTTTCGCATGGTATAATACCCATGTTTTTGCCTATTTTTACGCTTGAAGCTTATCCCAGCGTCATGTAATTTCACCTCGGCATGGGGTGCAGGCTCAATTTTTACGAACTTCATGTAGCGTAACTCGTTAGTTTCTACTTTCTAATGTATGTATACTCCTAGACATAACAAAGCATCTATTTTTACACAGCAACAGAGGAAGGAACGCATCTACAACTTTCTAAAGTAGAAATTCTCCGTGGAGGTATGTCAGGGTTTGAAATGGATTGCGACAATATGTAGTATTGTTGTGTGACCTGTAACTAAAATACATAAAGCTGTGGTCATCTATTGACCTTTAATGGTAAATTCTGGGTGAAAATGACCTCAGGGAAAGTTGAGAATACCACATTCTACAGTAATAAATGTAGCTGTAGAACACGCACAACCAAACTGTACCCGCCACAAGGTTGCGGGTTTCGGCTAACAACAACATACAATGTTCTTCTGTCGGCCACATGTACAGTTATATTTACAGTGTCTATGTACATATGTGTGCACAATCAGAACTTTCATACTTTGTTTTCATTAGAAGTCCTTCAGTGTGAAGAACTATAAATTTGCTCTCAAAACGAGAGGGAAAGGAAAAAGTCGTCCTTCACACATATTTTATGATGTTACTTCAACTCCTATCCAGGACTCCTATCCAAGCCATGGAAGGATACCCACCAACGCCATAAAGAAAGAAAAAAAGGATGTGCGGAAAATGCACATAAACTCGCATATTTTCTGTGGAACCCAGATATTTTCTCCACAACAACACCCTTATTTGAAGCAATCTCTTTTTTTAACTTTCAACACCAACGGCATTTCTTATTTCCATTCCAAGGCACGAGGAAGTGTATGTATAATGTATGTATACATCATAAAAATGGACGGCCCCTTTAAATGTTTGACGTTTTAAGACTATATGCGTAAGCAGAGCTCGTAAAAGAATGGAGAAAGTGATTTTATAAGCTGTAATTTGTAATCAGCAATGGGCAGAAAGTGTTTTGGCTGTGCTCACTGTAATTTATCGCCGTTTTTAACGTTTCCTCTTTCCTTGTTAGGTTTGAAATAGTAATGGAGAAAGCACAAAAGTCTAGACTGCATAATTTAAAGAGCTCTGTCCATGAACTGAAATATATATAATATATGTATATACAGATACATACATTAGGTAAAGTATCATTTATCATGTTTATTACAGAAAGTGATTCAAATGACTCCATATATTCCTATCTTCATACAAATCCAGAAATACGGACAAAGTAGAATTAAATTTTTGGAGACAAACGAAGCAAAATTGAGGCCGGGATATTGAATGAACACCAGCACTTTGTCAAAAGAAATAATATAATAAGCACGTAGATTGAAGATTATAACGTGTACCAAAATATGGGTTTGTATATGTAGCTGCCGCTGAGTCTAAGACTAATTGTCATACGCTGACGTTGTAATAATTTCCAGAATGCTTTTATCGTCAGTGCATTTGCAATGTCTTTGAACTTCAAAACATCAAAACATTAACATTAGCATTAGGCCATAAGCGTACAAGATTAAGTTTTAAAATCCCTTCTTTCATTCATGGATTATTGCTGAGTTGATGTGCATTTAGAGTCTATAAACCGACAGTAATGGACAAAGTTTTAAACGGTTTATTGATAAATTGGATGCTGGCAGCAGCTAGAAGCCGTAAAAAATTGCAAATTTGACGGAATAAAACAGCGTGGAAAGTAAGGCGGAGGCAATTCCAATAAAATGTTTTGAAGTGGAATCAAATAACTCAGAAGAAGGAAAATCCAGAATAGTTGAATAAAAATGATGAAGTAATACCTACCCGAAAACCCAAAAACGCCATCAAAAGGACTGAGTAATATGAACGGTTATTTTGCACAGTTGAGCAAATCCGAGATGATAGGGGCAAACATTACACAAGTGTTTGCATACATTCAACTGCACATTTCCCTCAGTTACAAATTTTTGCATAGACTTCACTAAAGGATTTGGTGTTGTAGAGAGATTCGTTTGAAAGTCGTGCTTTTATGCTTTCTCCAGAAACTGTAAAAGGGAATCTTTCTCTTTTTTATACCTCCATTTTTCTACGTTACTTGATCAGGCGAAGCCATCGATATTTTAAATTAAACTTTATGTTCTTTGCATTGGGATCATTCAACTTTGAGAATTCGACAAAATTGATTCTTTTTTTCAATTGACACAATAAACTGGAATACCATTTTAGTTCTAGCTCCGTTTTCTCTTTTTTTCGGGTATGAACTATGGGTTTTGGACACTGGACACAGTAGTTTCCAATAGAAATACCAATTCCTGGAATACCTCTAACTTAATGATAGAAACTTGTCACATTCAACATATGTACATATGAATACATATTCTCCTTTATGCAATTCCTCAAAAATTTTATGATACAATGAGCACAAATTCGAGTAATAAATCTTCCTTGTGAAGATTCCTTCGGCTTACTTCCCAAACACACTTCTGTGAAAACTCAAAAATAAGAGTAGACAAATCAAACTCGATGAAAACGTGCTAGGTTGTCTTAGGTATATGCAACAAAATGTTCATACTATCGAAGCGGTCTGTGCTTAGAGGTACCTGTATTATGTATGTAAATTCGATTCAGAACGAAAAGTAATAGTCTGCATCATCATCGCTTTATTACTAACACCAGGATTTATGAATGAAGAGCAGCGCAAATTCGAAGGAAATGGGAAGCACAAATAGAAAAAGTTGTGTACAGTAGTTTTTGCCCACGCAAGCAAAATCTTGGGTTGTACAAAGTATGTATGTTCACCCTTGTCTATCTAATTTATTGAGGATGTCTTAAGTCTCAAGTAGCACAAGAGTACTTCAGAAATCAGAAACTTTGCTAAGTCTATTTACGTTTTGCTTTTGATTCCTGCTGACTAATCGTTCTTATTTCATGCAAGCTGCATTTGTGCACAAGAGAGCAAAAAAACTAACTTATTTGTCACTACCACAAAACATGGTAGACTATGACATATCTAGTAAAATTTGGTATAGCACGCATAACTTTTCCGATATTTTCTGCCCATCGGTTTTTTGCTTTGTTTATTTTTAAACAACGGTAGAGAAACGGTATAAAAATATAAACAATTGTAGTCGTCACCACTTACAGTAGAACCAAATTTTGTTTTTATAGATACACTATTATATAATATTCCGGGTGTCAGGTAATAAAGAAGTGAGTTTGATAGAAATCGTTTTACCGTAATAGTTAGAAAAAGGAAATAAAAACTAGAAAAGTTGCAAGAACTGGATCGCTACAAAAACATAAAAGCTGTATAGCAATTGAGCCCCAGACGCCTTAAATAGTATCCCGTGAAACCTACGCACAATTTTAATCCAGCGTAATAAAATTTCGAGCTCCATTAAATTCGAACATAAGCTTGTCTCATTCCGTAATTAAAACAAATGACTACTTTTGAAATCCAAAAGAGTCAAAAATCACACGCCACGAAAAAGGTCAGTGTATAAAACTAGTGGGAGGTAAAACCTTGCGCTAATCCGATGAATCATGTTGTGCATTGCGTCATTTAGAAATACCAAAGCGAAACAATCAAAGTTTAAAATGCGTGACGAATGACTTTCCTCCAAGATCCGAGATATAATGTGGCTAGAAGGTTTTATTGGTAGTTGCACGAAATTTCTGACCACTTTCACGACCCTTCGTGGGAGAAAAAAACAATGTTGCCCATTTACTTATGTAAATTATTTCTTCCTATTCTGTAAATAAATAAATAAATGCATATTTTATTAATTTAGAGCTTTGTGTTTCTGTGTGTACAAATTTCTACTAAAATGTTTGACGTGTCAATGTACAGAGTATTGCACATTCACTTTGCAGCATCAGAGAGACGGTCGGCATCAACAAACAAAAAAGCCCACGGGAACTTTCAACACTCAAGAAATATACCCACTGTGTTTATGTATGCGCATAAGGAATCTCACCAAAAAGTTGTAAACAGTGTGGGTCGTCGTGCTCTTGGGAAACCAAGAGGTTAAACACAAAGTGATGGACGGTAACTTTTACTCCGTTTACTTGGTAATTAAGAATGCACAGTCGACTTTGTATTTATACGCTCAATGGTTGTTGTTTTGCCTCTTGTTTTGAGACTTTTTCGCTGTTCGCCCACGCTTTCTCTTCTACTTTCTTCAGAAACATGCTGACTACTTGTACTTTTTTTTTACATCTAGCAAGGTGATCGTAATTACGAACCGACCTTGAAACTTTCACACCGTTATTGCAGACTGTTATTTTCCTGAGGTGAAAACTTAACTATGTATGTACGTTGTAGATATGAGTACTCCACATACATACATAGTTAGATCTTTATATTTATTTAATTATCCGACCAACTCCTAAAATAAATTACACGCACTTGCAAATGAACTTTTAATGAATAAATGAGCAACGTTGAAGTTATACCCGAATGTTTGACTCCATGACAGTTATGCGTGAATATCTCATTTGTGTCACACAATGAAGTTTAAACTCCAGCTCCAACTCAATGACCCTTTTCCTCTTTCACTCATTATTCTTTTACAATGTGTGATGAGAATAATAAACAGGTGAAGATTCTTCACGTGTACCTTGCACATTTACATGCATGCATGCCGACTATCATCTACCATACGCTTCGCACAACTTTGTAATAACGCTTGTACAAGAGAAAAGTAGCACTATATGATTTTACGTGCCATTGAAATTTAAATGAGTCGCTGCTGTTATTGAATGTTCTGCTGTATAGAGCTAAGGAAGAAAATTTTGAAATTCGTTTAATGAGACTTGTACCATAGAAAAGTCCTTCAAATGCTTCGAAAAATTGTGAATTGCTTTTCTTAATGAATTTTTAAATTACCTCGATATTACATCGGTCCTCAAGAAAAATGAAGGGAGAAATCCCTTCCAGGAAATTCCTTTCCAAAATTACAACATAAAATACAAATTGTTTTGAAACTCATGAACTTTTATGAGTTCCAAAATAATTACCGGTGACATTCAAATTGCCAATTACGTTTAAAATATTAACTGTGCACGTTGCGGTCTTTATTCAAGCACGTGGAAGCCAGCAGCCCTTTGGTAGTATTTGTATTTCGTATTAATGATTAAATATATTTTTACAGGTACAATACAATGTATTGTGTACAACTTAAGTGCAGGCTTTTGTCTCAAAATATGAAGACAGCCTTGCTGCACTTTACAATTGAATTAAATTGTATTATTACGATCGTAGACGAAAATTCGTCAGGAATTTCGGAACTGGTAAATGATTTAATGGGACTAGATTTTACTCTTTAGAAACTCTTCATAATCAAGTTCAACTTAATTATTTAAAAGTTGAAAAGAGACACAAGAGACACGCTTGAAATGGTGGACGAGTTGAAACTATTGGAAAGAGACTAAACATTAGCAACAGACAAC